>VSMD01070346.1:0-51614 GCA_008750895.1 Mirza zaza
CTTGCTCAGGCTGGTCTCGAACTCCTGAGCTCAAACGATCCGCCCACCTCGGCCTCCCAGAGAGCTAGGATTACAGGCTTGAGCCACCGCGCCCGGCCGAGACCCCATCTCTTAAAAAAAAAAAAAAAAGAAAGAAAAAATTAGCCAGGCATAGTGGTGCATGCCTGTAGTCCCAGCTACTCAGGAGGCTGAGGCAGGAGGATGGCTTGAGCCCAGGAGTTTGAAGTTGCTGTGAGCTAGGCTGACGCCACAGCACTCTAGCTAGGGAAACAGAGTGAAACTCTGCCTCAAAAAAAAAAACATTAAAAAAATTATTTTTGTCGAGACGGTATCTTACAGCTCAGGCTGATCTCGTACTCTGGGCCTCAAGTGATCCTCCCGCCTCAGCCTCCCAAAATGCTGGGATTACAGGTGTGAGCCACCGCGCCCGGCCTGTTGTATTTTTAAATGGTTTTGGAGGGAGAGAGAGGAGAGGTCTGCATGTTTCTGAAGAGGAGAGCAGGGATGTCCTGGGATGCCTTTGGTCCAGATCTTTCCCATCCTCCTGCGCACCGATGCGGGAGGCTCACGCTAAGAAGAGCTTCTTGCTGTACTTCGGGGGGAGGTGTGGTTCCCCACCAGTGACTCCAGGCAGGGTCACGGGGGTTCAAGGTTAAGGCTAAGTGGACTCTTGACCTCTGTGGTTTGGCCACCAGCCCCATGCCAGAGGAATAGGTTTGTTTTCAGCATGGAACCTACCCCTTCAGCTGTTCCTGGAGTCCCCCAGTTGACCCTCTATGGTGTCCCGTAAGTCAGGGAGGGGTCCTGGGTGTTCTCAGCTGAGCCTCACTCTCAGAGTCACCTGGCACATACGGTCCCTGGTCTCTCAGTTCATTCTGCTTCTTGCCCCGCTCCCGCCACCATGGGTGCCTAGATCTCAGCCTCCCTGATGGCTCAGTTCCTCTCCGCCATCTGCTCCCTACCTCTAGCCTTGAGTTGATTCTGTCCACCGGTCCCTGTTCCCTTTGTTCTTGTGGCTCCTCGCGTCTTTTCACCCCAACTGCCATTTTAGCGGGACCTGAGAGAGGGCAGAAGTGTGTGAGTGTTCAGTCTATATATAGGCTTAACCAAGAATCCTAGAGGCCAGGGTGGCTTGTTGGATTTTTTTGGAAAAAAGTTTTAATTATCTGTCATTTTATTTTTTAAAAATATCAGAAGTTGACATGATTTAAGGTTCAGAAGTGTATATAGGGAAAAGACTCCCTCTATGTCTTCCTCCAGGTCTCCTGTTCCACTCCCTGTTGTCTTGAGGAAGTGTCTGACCCAGGCTAGGCAGGGTCAGGGAGGGCTTGCTGGAGGAAGGGACAATCTAGCTGTGATCTGAAAGGGCCAGGCCTAATAAGTGGCAGCAAGGATTTTAAGGTTTTTGCATGATCTCATCTAGTCATTGCAGCAATACTGTCATGTAGGTGGGAGGGTCCTCATTTTGAAGATGAAGAGCAGTCCCTTGCCCACAGCCCAGTGGCCCAGCTTGGACTCATGGCCCATGTGGCTTCTCAGGTGCACAGGCAAGAAGCAAAGGTAGCAAGGTGTGACAAGAGAAGTACTAGCAGAGTGACCAAAGGGCAGATGAACAGCCTACGCAGGTACTGCCTTTTCCATGGCTAAAGCAATCTGTTAAACTCTCACCCCCATGGGAAAAGCAACATTCTTTGATTCTTCAGAGGCCACGGTAAACATCAGACAGGAAAGATGTCAAATTAGTAAAAGTCAAGATTGTTTTGACAAAATTTCAACACGTATAATGGCATTAATTACAGTATATTTGAAGAAACTTAAGGGAAATATGAGCCATTCGGTCATTAAGAATTCCCTGAGTGCCTCCTCAATGCCTGGCCCTGAGCTAAGCGTTTCTGGGAACCTGCCCTTACAGAGCTCACAGTCTAGTTTCCAGGCAGTGGCAAAAGAGTTACCCATAGAGCAGGGAGCATTTGCCAAAGAAGCCTCAAGGAACTTGAAAACAGTGAAACCAGCTCTTCCCTTTTGTGGCCATCAGCAAAGCGGCAAAGGCCAAAATGAAGTTCAATCCCATGGCATTTCAGTGCAGCTTGCCACATTCGCAGAAGGTTAGTTATATCTTTGTCTCCTTCCAAAGAGCTGAGACAGAAGTGCAGCGTTCAGTCCATGCCCATCCGGAAGGATGCTGAAGTTCAGCTTGTGTGTGATGCAGTACAGCTCAGCAAATTGGCACAGTGGTCCAGGTTTACAGGAAGAAAGATGTCATCTACCTTGAACGGGTGCAGCAGAAAAAGGCTAATGGCATCTCTGTCCCTGTGGGCAATCACCCCAGCAAGGTGGTTATCACTAGGCTTGAACCGGACAAAGACCAAAAAAGATCCTTAAACCAAAAGCCAAATATCGCCAGGTATGAAAGGAAAAGGGCAAATACGAAGAAGCAGTTGAGAAGATGCAGGAATAAAGTGAATTGAAAAAACAAAGCAGTGACACCAGCCTTCTGGCTGGGAAGGAGTTGAAACATAGTTCTGTAACCATTTTAGAAACAAGGGAGACTCTGGATCCAAATTTAAAAAATAATTCAACTCAGACCCGGCATGGTGGCTCACTCCTGTAATCCTAGCACTCTGGGAGGCCAAGGTGGGAAGATCACTTGAGCTCAGGAGTTCGAGACCAGCCTGAGCAAGACTAAAAATAGAAAAATTAGCCGGGCATGGTGGTGTGTGCCTTTAGTCCCAGCTACTCAGGAGGCTGAGGCAGGAGGATTGCTTGAGATCAGGAATTTGAGGTTTCAGCGAGCTACAATGACACCATTGCACTCTACTTGGGGCGATAGAGCTAGACTCTGTCTCAAAAAAAAAAAAAAAATCAACTCAGAATACACAGTTTTGTGTTAAAGGAAGCCCAGGGAGCTTTGGGAACCCTGAGGGTGTGTCTGATGGAGCCTAGGGCTCGGGAAGGCCTTCCTGGAGGATGGGACAATCCAGCTTCGATCTAAAAGATGAACTGGGAAGAGGCAGGAAAGAGGAGTAGAGGAAGGGTATCCCACGCAGAGGTGAGCCTACGTATGACATGAAAGGGTGACCAAAGCAGGCCTGGGCCCAGCCCTTGGAAAGCTTACGGTCCAGTGGGGGAGAGAGATCTGTCACCAGGGATACCCAAGATTGGTCATGGCTGGGATGTGGGAGCCCAGAGGGCGCTTGACCCAGTGTGGGCGAGTCTGGGAGAGCTTCCTGGAAAAGGAAACAGCTGAACTGCATCCTTGAGGGACAAGTGGGTATTAGCAGAACTGTAGAAGAGAAAATGAATAAAATAAAAAAAAGGGTTTTTGAAATGACTAACACAAATCAAGGGGGGAAACAAACCCCACAGATTTCCATTAAAAGGAATAAAAAATAAGACATTACTACAGATCTTAACTATAGGATAACGAGGATATTATGAACAAGTTTAGCCAATAAATTTGGCAACATAGAGAAAATGGACAGCTTCCTTCAAAAACAGAACTTAACAATACTCACACAAGAAGAAACGAAATCTAAATAGTCCTATCTATATCTGTTACAGACATCAAATCCATAATTAAAAACCTTCCCACAAAGAAAACTATAGGCCCAAGTGGCTTCCCTGGCAAATTCCTCCAAACATTTAAAAAAGAAATAATACCATTACCCAAACTCTTTTAAGTAATAGATAAAGTGGGAATACTTCCTTATATGTTTTATGAGTTCAATACAAGATTGATACCAAAACCTGACAGTCATTTCAAAAATTCGATACTTGTCATATCAAAAGTTCGGTACTTGTCCCCACAGCCAACCAAAGAGGACAAGCAGTTTGAGGAAGAGGAAAGAGAAGTTTATTAATTTTCTGGCAAATGAGGAGGATGGCAGACTCTCATCTTAAAGTAACATCATCCTCCCTTTAAAAGGAAATACAGAGCTTTTTAAAGGGAATTCTCAGCTTCTGGCTATTGACCTCGGGCCCTCTGCCTGGACAATTCCATTGAGCCATCTCCTGTGACACAAAGAACGAAGAACACTCCCCTCTGCCTCTGATGACTGGCCTTGGGCAGGGTGCAGGTTTTAATTCCCAAAAAAGAGTGGGGGGATTTTAAAGAGACAGCTCATAAAACATTCTACCCCTTTTCAGCCTTTACCTCTGTTATAGGCCAAGATCTCTCATGAAGATGGATTCAAGTATCCTAAACAAAAATATTAGCACACAGAATCCAGCAATATATAAGAAGGATAATATATCATGACATAGTGGAACTTACGGAATTTATTCCATGACTGCAAGGTTTGTTTAACATTTGAACGTTAATATAATTCACTACAGAAGTAGTATAAAGGAAAAAAAAGCATACTGTATAGGAAAAGCAGTTGATAAAATTCAGTGCCTGTTGATGATAAAAGCCTGCTACAAACTAGGAATAAAAGGAAACTTCTTTAATTGGACAAAGGATACCTTACCAAAAAGGTTCAGCTAACATCATATTTATACTTAAAGGTTAAAACAAGCACTTTCTCCTAATGTTGGGAATAAGACAAAGATACAGTATTAGAGGTTGTAGTCTGTGCAGTGAGGTAAATAATTAAATAATACCATAAAGATTGAAAAAGAAGAAGTAAAACTGATTATTGATGGATGGTATGACTGTATCCATAAATAAGCAAAGAATCTAGAAACAAATTTAATACATCATTTCAGCAAGGCTTTCCCTTTTGGGGAAAAAAAAAGGAAAGAAAGAGGGCTGGACTTTCTCCTGGGAAGCAGGCGAGGTGACAATGCCGGGGAGGATGGCCTGGCCAGCTGTGACTTCAGGGATGAGCAGAAGGAGCTAAGGATCTGGCAATTGAACCTTTACACCTTTCATGAACTTTGGCCCGGGAGCTCCTGGTGACCCTCCAGGGGTGCGCCCCAGACTGAGGAGCTCCCCTCTGGGGCAGTGTTTCTCTTCCCCAGCTGCTTGCCAGAATCTTCTAGTGCTTTTAAAAGATGCCTTCAGGTCACCCAGGCCAGTGACTTTGCATTCCCTGGGTGAGTTGGGGCGCGGATCTTGTGTAACGCCTCAGTCCCCTGTTCCCACTGGGACACTGATGCCCGGAGGGGTGGGCTTTGCAAGGGGCTCCCAGACTGTGGCCTGACCCCTGTCTTCCCCCGCAGTGTACCACTGGGTGGAGATGCGGACCAAGATGCGCATCATGGGCTTCCGGGGCACAGTCATCAAGCCGCTCAACGAGGAGGCGGCCGCCGAGCTGGGCGCGGAGCTGCTGGGCGAAGCCACCATCTTCATCGTAGGCGGCGGCTGCCTGGTGCTGGAGTACTGGCGCCACCAGACGCAGCAGCGCCACAAGGAGGAGGAGCAGCGCGCCGCCTGGGACGCGCTGCGGGACGAGGTGGGCCACCTGGCGCTGGCGCTGGAGACACTGCAGGCGCAGGTACAGGAGGTGCCGCGGCAGGACGCCCTGGAGGAGCTGCACGCGCAGCTGCAAGAGGTGCGCGCCCAGCTCTGCGCCCCCGACCCACAGGCCGCGTCCAAGGCTGCAACCCGGGCAGTGTCTGCATCATCCGAGAAACAGAAGACTGCTGAAGCCTGAACTTGGACGTGGCCCTGTGTGCCTGACGGAGCCTTCCCCGTACCACCCCTTCCTGCGCCGGCCCAGCAGAAACCACTAGGATCTTGATGCAACTTGACATTCGGTTACCGTCTACTGTTGAGACCAGTGGTGCCCGCCGCTGGGACCAGCTGGTGAAGTGTTCCAACCTAGCCCCCTCCGTCATCCCTCACCCCTCACTCCAAACCACGAGGACCTGCAAGGTCCCAGCCAGCAGGACATCGCGGGCACTCTAGAAAAGGAAAAAATGGAATCCGGGCTTGAGCCGAATCTATTTGTCATTATGCTACCCCCACCCCCTGCCCTATTTATTGGTAAGTGTTCCCTTTCCCTGGGGTGCTGGTCCCTTACAATGGAACACCCTTCCTTTCGTCAGCTGGTCAGACCACCCTGAGGAAACGCTGTGTCTTTCAGAGACCTTTGGTCCCCGTCACATTCTAAGGTCAGCTCTAGCTGGGCAGCGCTGCTCTTTCTAATGGAACAAAAAAGGCCTTGGCCTGGCCGGGCACGGTGGCTCACACCTGTAATCCTAGCATTCTGGGAGGCCGAGGCGGGAGGATCGCTCAAGGTCAGGAGTTCGAAACCAGCCTGAGCAAGAGCGAGACCCCATCTCTACTAAAGACAGAAAGAAATTAATTGGCCAACTAAAAAATATAGAAAAAAAAAATTAGCGGGGCATAGTGGCACATGCCTGTTGTCCCAGCTACTCGGGAGGCTGAGACAGAAGGATTGCTTGAGCCTAGGAGTTTGAGGTTGCTGTGAGCTAGGCTGACACCACGGCACAACAGGGTGAGACTCTGTCCCAAAAAAAAAAAAAAAAGATCCTGGCCTGCAACTGATCCACCAAACCGTCTCTTCCCCCTTTTGTGGTACCTTCCTCTGAGACCCCAAGTGGAATATTCCAGCAGAACCCCCTCATCTTTAGTCTGTGGCACAGCCCACTGGTATGGCCATGTAGGGTCTTTTCTGGGCAAAGGCCCCCAGGACTTCCCCCACTCCTGGACTAGAAAATTGGTCCTAACTAGGGCTAATCCAACCTCAGTCCCTGTTTACCTGTCCTCAAAATCCCCAGGCCTTGCACTGTGTGGCACGTCTTTTCCTGCCTTCCCCACCGTTGTTAGTGACCTTTCTCAGGGACCTGCTGGCCCGTGGATTAGATTGTCACATCGTCCATCTTCCCTCCAAATCTATAGAGCTGTGTGCTCCTGCTTCCTTCCCTAGGGGGCTCTGGGTTGTTCTGAGAGTCCCCTTCATGTACCCTCCTGCCTGCATAGCCCAAGTCCCACCTCTGTCCCACTGCACTAGGCCACCAGTTGGCCTTGACTTCTTTCCTGGGTCTGCCCTAACAAATTACCACACACTAGATGGCTCAAAATGACAGAAGTTCATTCTCATAGTTCTAGAGGCCGGAAGTCTGAAATCAAAGTGTGGGCAGGGCCACGGCTCTTCTTCCAGCTCTGGTGACACTGACTCCAGGCCTTCCTTCGCTCTGCCTCCATCTTCAAATGCCCTCCTTCTCTTCTGTTTCTTATAGGGACACCTGTCATTGAATTTAAGGCCCATCCTAAATCCAGGATGATCTCACTTAAAGATCCGTAACTTATTACATCTACAAAAACCCTTTTTCCAAATAAGCCCACGTTCATGGGTTCTAGGGGTTAGAATGTGGACATGTCTTTTGAGGGTCCACTGTTCAACCCTCTGTACCTCCCCACTCCCAGGGGTATGCTGGGACTCTGCCACCCCCTTGGGCCGTTCCACATTCCTGGTTTCTCTTCCAGGATTCACCACTGAAGTGGGGAGGGGTGTGGGCCCCCCTTAGTCTGCATCCTGTGCTGTAGACTGAAGCTGTTTCCTGATTAAAGGTGCCCCAGGGAGAGGAATGTATCTTGAGGATGTATCTGAGAACCATGATACGGATCTCCAAAATGATACAAGGCTTAATAAAATCAAGACAGAAGCTGGGAGGGTTTGGGTGGGGAGGGGGACAAGAGTCATCCTATGAGCTCGGGAAACCAAGGCTGAGGGGAAGCAAAGGCACTTGCCCAAGTCGCCCAGCCTGAGAGGGGTCTTAGCATCCAGTACACGGGGCAGATTCATCCCATGAGGCTGCAAGTGAAGGTGGGAGGACCAGGGCCTTTCCCCCTGGCCTCACTCACTTCCCCAGGGGGTTCAAAAGACCCGAACACAAGACCCACCCAAAAAGACCAAGAGCAGTTTCTGAATCAGCATCTCAGTTCCTCCCAGAAGAGGGGGCGACGCTGGAGTAGAGGGACTGAGCACGTGGGTCCTAGTTAGGGCAAGAAGGCCATGGACAGACACCTGCATGGAGGGGTGATGGACTGACGGACCTTCACCGGTGCACCTGGTCTCCATGGTTACCCCTCTGGGGTCCACTATGGCACTGGCACATCTCTCCGGAGGCCAGGGACTGCGACTGCCCTCACCCAGCATATCGATACTCAATCAGTAGTCATCATCGCAACAGATGAGGTTGATCGAGCTCTGGTTAGGTGCCAGCGCTGTTCTAAGTGCTCTGCACAGTCCCCATGGCGTGGAGTTCTCCATTTCACTGGTGAGCAAACAGGCACAGAGAGGGAAGGTCACCTGCTCAAGGTCACACAGGCAGGGAAGAGGCAGAGGCGGGATGTGAAAACAGGCCACAGCCCCTGTTCTAGACCCCAGCAACGCCCTGGCCCTGTGGGAGCGCTGGTTGCTCAACTCAGAGACTTCAAACTCAGTTCTGACACGTCCTTACCAGTGGCCAGTCCTTGTCATCAGCTTCACCCACTGCGGGGGCGGGGGCAGGGGTTGGTCAGGGTGTGTGGACTGGAAAGAACCCCCCCCCCCCCCCCCCCCGCAAAATGCACGAGGCCAAAGGAAGTTTCATGGCTCTGATTTCCTACTGGCTAAAATTTTGTATATTTTGCGATGTGGGGAGAGGGTTTAGAATAAATTTGTAAATGAAGCTAGTTGTCTTCAAGTTGTTGCATTCTTTTTTCCTATTTAAAAAAATCCCTGTTCGTCTTAGAAAAAATTTCCTTTGTTTATTCTTTCATTCAGAACACTCAACTGGGTTGCACGCAGTGTGTGCCTCCCCCTGTGCTGTGCTGGGGTGACAGCGGTGACTGAGACAGCCACAACCCTGCCCTCGAGGGGCTCACGGCCCAGCGTGGGGACAGATGCACAGACAAGACATTTCTCTCCCAGGGTTAGCTGGAGTTGTTCATATTTAGGAAGAAGGGGCTGGGCTTAATCAGAGTCCTCCCCTCCTGAGTGACTCAGGACTTCAGGGTGTAAAGACCAGGAGCCCCCTTGTACTGACTCACAAAAACCTCAGACAGTGTCCTCTCCCATCTTTTGGAAGGACCTGTTATCTCCTGTGTTCGTTTCCCGGTCATGAAGCACCTGCCCTGGGAGAGGGCCAAGTTGGCCGAGAGCCACCCTGGGAGAAAATGGACTTTACATATGCCCCAGCCTGACCTAATAGCTCACAAAACCATCCCTGTGCTTGTCACTGTGATGCTCAGTGGCCTGGCTTGGGTCCCCCTGGGGCAATGACTTGGGGCTGGAGTCGGCATGGACAAGGAGGATTGGGGTGGGTGTCGCCCACCTCCTCATTAGACACATTGACTGAGCACCGCCTACACACCGGGCCCCACTCTGGTAGCCAAGAATCAGCCAGCAAGAAGAGAAGGCCCCGCCATGATGGAGCTGGCGTTCTGGTGTGTTCTGTGCAGGAAAGCATCAGTAAAGGAGTGAGAGTTAGCTCAGTGTCAGGTGTTGAGGGCCAAGAAGGAGCAGCAGACTCATGGGGACAGCTGCTGTAAATCAGGTGGGCAGAGTTTTGAGGGAGAGAGGGCCCTAAGGCACGTGTGGGGTTAGCTAAGTTCCAGGGGCCAAATCAGGCAGGCCTGTCTGTATAAATAAAGAATTATTGGGGCCAGGCAGGTGGCTCACGCCTGTAATCCTAGCGCTCTGGGAGGCTGAGGCAGGAGGATCACTTGAGTTCAGGAGTTTAAGACCAGACTCAGTAAGCGTGAGACCCCATCTGTACTAAAAATAGAAAAAAAAATCAGCGGGGTATGGTGTTGCGTAAGATTTTCAAGGTCCATCCATGCCGTAGCATGTATCGGCGCTTGCTTCCTCTTTATGGCCCAGTAATACTCCATTGTATGGACAGCCACATTCTACTGACCCATTTATCAGTTGTTGGAGACTCAGGCTGTCCCACCTTTCAGCTGTTGAGAATGAGACTGCTACAAACATTTGTGAAGAAGTTTTTGTGTGAACTTATGTTTCCATTTCTCTTGTGTACACTTAGGAGAGAAACTGTCAGGTAGATGTGACTATAATGTGGTGATGCTATGTTTAACTGCTTCAGGAACTGCCAGACTGTTTTCCACAGTGGCTGTGCCACTGTCCCTTCCCACCAGCAGTGTGCAGGGGCACATTTTTCCACGTCCTTGATGACGCTTGTCATTATACGACTTTGTGATCACAGCCATTCACTGTGGTTTCTCTTTGTATCTCCTTGTGTCCATTCATCTTTTACCCAGCACCTGTGTCCACTGTCCAGGTGGCCTTTGTCCCCAGAGCAGTCCTGCCTCTTTTCCCCTAGCCACCTCCTTTTCCATCCACCTTCCTCCTGGGCCAAGGGTGGGATCTGCATTGAGCCCTCAAGCGCTCAGTGGGCCCCTGACCTCATGGGTCCCACTCACCCTGGGAGGTCACAGCCAAAGAAGTGCAAACAGTCAGTGACCGTACTAAGCAATGATCAACTTCACTCAGATTACAGAATGAGAATGTGACCGAGAGATGGCCTTGTCTACATCGGCAGGTCCAGAATGACCAAGTTGATGGTGGGCAGGGGGTAGGGGGGTGGGGTATGAGTGGAGCGTCCTGAGCCACCCTGGGTGGGACAGGTGGGAGTGGGCAGGCAGGGGTCAGCCTCTTGCAACAGGCAAAGCTCGTGCACTGTGGGGGCCTCTGCACCCCCTCTTGCCTCACAGTCTCTCCCAGGACAAAGTAATGTCACACCAGGGCAGGAGTTTGCTTAGAAAAGTAGGGGAGAGGAAGCCTGCAGGGGAGGGTTCAAGCCCCTTCTCTCCCTCCCCTGCCACGTGGCTCAGGCAATTAACTTCCCCCTTCCTAGCCATACTTTTCCCATTTCTAAGACGGGGATTTTCTGCCTCGTGGGAGTGTCAACCTAAGTAAGTGACTGAAGCAAAAATGTCAGTCAATGGAGGTTTATTAAGCTGAAATTTTGAGGACGCGCCCAGGAAAAACACGAACCGCAGACAAGCTGTGGCTGTTGTTCCGAAGGGGAAGTTGGAACCTTCAGCATTTTAAAGGCATACAGAGAGAAGGAACAAGGGGGTGGGGGCAGCTGATGAGGTTAAAGTGGTTACATTCTTGTGAGTGGGGCCCAGGAAATCCACCTTCTACATAAAATAAAGAGAATGTTAGAAGGGAAAAGGAAGTGAAGGAAGCATCAATTATGTAGATATCCCCGTGTAGGTGGAAGGATGTCTGATTGTGTCTTGTCAGTTCTGTTACTTGTAAAGATAAACTTGTGTGATTCATCCTTAGCGTGGAATCAGATAGGCTTGTGTTAGGTGCTAGACACAGGTACAATTTGCATGTCCCTGCTTATGGGAGATTAGCAAGGAATTTCCTTCATGAATGATCTGTGGGGCCAGTTCTTCCTTGGTGCCTGAAGCTTTTACTTTCTCTTTTGCATAAGGAGTTGAGGGGGCGGCCCTGAGACTTTGATTTTCTTTTTATAGGGGTGTCACCCAGACTGAAAGTGGCTGTCAGGTAGTTGGTGCCAAGTGGGGTGGAATTGAGGAAACTTTATCAGAAAAGCTTCACCATCCACTTCGGAATTCCAGGCTGGCACTGCAGCTAAGCAGGAGGTGGAGGTTCTGCCCCTCCTCCACCTCCGCTGGTCCTTGGCTCGTCACTCTCCCCCCAACCTCCCTTCCCCCACCTCCACTGAGAACCCCCCAGTACCAGCTGCCTCACTGTACAGACTCCCCTGAGTTGAGGGGTGGAACCCCCAAGGCAGCAGCTCTGTCCTAGGGACTCACTTTTCCTCTATTGTTTCTGTCTGAGGTATGCATAATGCCAGTTTGCAAAGTCCCCAAGGGACAGGACCCTGTCTGTTCCCGAAATTTCAGCACCTGTCCCTGAGGCCACATCAGAAGAATGAGGAAGTGGTTTGAGGAGAAGGAAAGGGAGGTTTATTAATTTGCCAGCAAATGAGGAAAAAGGCAGACTCGAGTCTTAAAGTACCAATTTCCCATCGATAAGCAGAAATACCCGAGCTCTTAAAGGGAGGGTTTTCAGCTTCAGGGTATTGCTGTTTAACTGCAGTTGAAGGTTCTGATCCATCCCATCTCTGGGAAAGACAATCTCGTGACTTTGGTCCAGACAGTTCCTTTGAGCCGTCTTGTGTTGTACAAAGAACAAAGACATTGCCTGCTCCTCCCGACCACTGGCCTGGGGCAGGGATGCAGGTTTTAATTCTCAAAAAGAGTGGTGGAGGTTTTAAAGACACAGCTCATAATACATTTTGCCCCTTTCAGGCGGGTCCCTCTGTTACATATTTACTTCTGCCCAAGCACTCGTGAGCTTTGATCACTCTGACCTTGACACGCTTCCTCTCAGGGATGGCAGCCTCTGCCTCTGAGGGAGCTAGAGCCCCCTGGAACCTGCCAGGACCCTCAGCACCTCCAGAAGTGGAGGCCCAGCTCGCTGCTCAGTGTCCCGGTTTCACTGGCTGGTATTTGACATTTGCCTCTCACATGTCCCCAGAAAGCCCTTCTGTCCTCTGCCCCTCTCCACTTCCCACCCTCCCTGGGGTCAGACGCCCTGCCCCCAAGCCCCATGCTCACCTTTGGAGGGATGGCAGGGCCATTCCTCCACACGTGGGGCAGCAGGAGGAATAGAGCAGGGAGAGAGAGGTTTGGGGGGACAGCATGGCCTAGAAGGGCAGGTGTGGGGAGGCCCAAACCATAGCAGGTGGGCAGTGGGCCCTGGCCCTGGGCCCTGGCCCGCCTCCGGCTGCCCTGGGGGCACCCATGCCCCAGGGAGTCGGTGTGTGGGGCAGAGACCACCGACCCTGTGGCTGGTCGGTGTGTGTTGCAGAGACCACCGGCCCTGGGGAAGACAGCTTGCAGGCTTCTACATGCTAATCACTGCCAGTCGCCTCATGCCAGCTATGCATTAAGTACCTCCCTTAGGATCTGTATGTGTGTTTATTTATGAATCAATGAATGAATGACAGAGTCTAACTCTGTTGCCTGGGCTAGAGTGCAGTGGCATTAGCCTAGCTCACAGCAACCTCAAACTCCTGGGCTCAAACGATCCTCCTGCCTCAGCCTCCCCAGTAGCTGGGACTACAGGTGTGCGCCACCATGCCCGGCTAATTTTTCCATTCTTAGTCAAGACCGGGTCTTGCTATGTTGCTGGGGCTGGCCTTCAACTCCTGTCCTCGAGTGATCCTCCCAGCTCCGACTCCCAAAGTGCTGGGATTACAGGTGCAAGCCACTGCCCCTGGCCAGAAATTTATCGCTGAAGGAGCAGGAGGTGGCTGGCTTTCTCCAATCAGTTCATGTGTCCATGGGTGAATATCAACTCTTGCTGGAGTTAGAGCTCAGCATCAGCCCCTTTATGCTGTGTCTATAACGATGCAAAGGCTGATAGTCCATGTTCACACGAATAAGTTATTAGGTGAGGAAGGAGTTTCCCCTAGAGTTGTGGTCCCCGGTCCCCAAGCCCCGGGCCGCGGCCAGTACGGTCTGTCCTGCTATGAACCGCGTGGCGCATCACCGCCTGAGCTCCGCCTCCACCCCCTCCTCCTCCCTCCCTCCGTGGAAAAATTGTGTTCCATGAAACCGGTCCCTGGTGCCATATAGTTTGGGGACCACTGCCCTAGAGCGTTCCAGGTGTGAGGCCTGCCACTTTTTTTCTTTAAGGCGCCCATTTCCCAGCGCGGGTGATTCTGGTTACTATGTCCCCATTGCTCCGACGGGGACATGGAGGCACGGAGGGTCGGGGCTTGCAGGGGCCTCCCCTGCAAAAGGTCCCTGACCTCTGTCTCCCCCCGCAGTGTACCACTGGGTGGAGATGCGGGCCAAGATGCGCATCATGGGCCTCAACGCCCAGGCCGTCAAGCCGCTGAACGAGGAGGCGGCCGCCGAGCTGGGCGCGGAGCTGCTGGGCGAAGCCATCGTCTTTATCACAGCTGGCAGCTGCCTGATCCTGGAGTACTGGCGCCTCCAGTTGCAGCATCGCCGCAAGGAAAAGCTGCAGCACGCTTCCTGGGACGCGCTGCAGGACGAGGTAGGCCACCTGGCGCAGGCGCTCGAGGCGCTGCAGGAGCAGGTGCAGGCGACGGCCTCGCAGAGCGCCCTGGAGGAGCTGCGCGCGCAATTGCAGGAGGTGCGCGCCCAGCTCTGCATCCGGGGCCCACCGCCCAGGTCAGACAAATAGGATGTCGCAGGGCTACTCTTGGACATGACTGCTGTCTGGGCTGCGAAGTCTCTGACATGGCCTACACCCTGCACGGTCCCTTTCTGAACGGCCCAGCGGACACCACCAGGTCCTTTTGGGTACAGAAGGGATCGTGGGCTGGAGCTGATCCAACCGGGCATTTGGTCACCTTCTACTAACCTGCCCAGTGGTACTTTCCACTAGGACTCCCCCTCCCACTGTTGGAATGTTCCACCGGGAACCCCTCTCTCCCCCTCGTCCCCAGCAGCACATTGGCTTAGCACTTAAGACTGCTGTCTTTTATGGGACCCCTCACCTACCCACCACCAGGTGGGCCAGCAGAACTCCTCCTGGCACCTCATCCATGTACCGAACACCCCTACCTCTTCCTCATTGGTACAGACCATCGCGAAGAAAAGGCAGAAAGTTCCAGTGAACTTCCCAGCCACGCCACCCTTCAGCTAACTCACTCTGGGGTTACAGGGGGCTGGGTGGATCTTGGACTAAATTAGCTTCACTGAGTCACCCTGTGGCTCCTTCCTTTAACCTACCATTAGTGCCTTTAACTAGGGTCATCATCTTCCAACAGACCCTCCCCCATTCCTTTGGTCTATGGCACAACCCACTGGCCTGGCTGTGCTGGGTCTTCCTGGGCAGTGCCTCCCAGACCTGCCATCCCTAGTTCGTGCAGGACGTGGCCTTTTGGAGAGGAAAGATTGGTCCTGACTAGGGCTAATTCATTCAGGTTTTCCGTCTCAGTCCCTGTCCTAAGTCCTAGACCTACTACTGTCCTTTCCCACTGTCCTCTGCTGTAGCCTCTCATAGAGACCCACCATGTCACCTTGCTACATGAGTCACTGTCACATCCCCCACTTTCCATCCAAATCTGCTCCTCAGAGTACTCAGGGTCTCCCTTCCTGCCTTTGCGTGGGTCTTTGGCCCCCTCCACCCGCCTATAAAGGCCTCCTCCAGTGGGACCACCTGTCCCTCAGCCTGAGGTCCCCATCCTAATGGGAGTGTCCCACAGGCTGCATTACCCGCCCCACCCAACAACTGAAGGGTCTGTGTATGAGCTCTGTGACTTCTGAGTGCCATTTTTTAAGACTGTAACTGTTTTGTAATTAAAGGAGCTCTGGGTTAAAGAAGTCATCTTAGGAATGTTTCTGCGAACCCTGATATGCATCTGCAAAATGGGTAAAGTGTCTTCAAAATTAGGAAAGCAGCTGGGAGAGTTCAGGTGGAGCGGCAGGAGTCATCCCCTGAGCCCTTTTCCAAATGGAGAAACTGAGGCCCCGGGTGAGCAAATGGACTTGCCCCAGGCCACACAGTCAGAGAGGGGATGCTCTGGCCTCCTCTGGGGGTGATGAAGGGCAGGGCAGGAAGGGGTGAGGACTCAGCCTGGTGAGGGGCATGGGGAGGGTGGAGAGGGGGCAGAGATCACCCTGGCTGCAGAGGCCTGAAAGAACTGGGGTGGGTGGAGTGTGGGTGGGAAGGAGGAAGACAACAGGAATCAGGGTCATGGGAGGCAGCGATTCTCAGCGTTCTTTGTGGAAGGGGCACCAGGGGTGGGGAGTGCCTCCCTCCTCGGCAAAACAGCCTTTCAAATCACTCTAGAGATCTTAACGTTTATAAAAACCAGCAGATTTATTCTGCAGGGGCCCATTTTCAAGAAGCTCAGGTGAAAGTGAAGGTGAGAGCGGAGAAGTATCCTCCCCCTTTCCTCTCTCCCTCATCATTTTTTTTTTCTCCATGGGGTAAAAATGGCCTGGACCCCCAAAACTACCCAAATAAAAAAACCAAAAAACTGAGGTTCCAAAAAGTTACAGCATCTTAATTCCTTATAGAAAAGGGGAAGGATCCAGGGGGGAGGTAAGTCCCTGGGGTGGAAGGAGGTTTGCCCAGCCTGGTGGGACATCCCCCCACTTAAATAGCTGCCCCAAATGGGGCAAGCCTGGGGCTATAGCATTTAAAAACTCCCACACCCCATTTTATCAAAACCAAAGAGAAAAAAAAATTTCCCTTTCCCCCCGAAACCCAAATATATATATATATTTTCTTTAAAAAACAAAAATTCAAAGGCATTAAGCTTTAAAGTGAATCTAGAACAAGGGAATGTGAAATTCCCTCCTTCCTTCCCCCTCACTGCGGGGTTAACTGGTACATCCCCAGCAGAGGAACCAGCCCCAAGGGGATGGTAGAGGGGAAGGACCAAAGAGAAGAAAGGGTGGGGGCCTCCCCAGCCAATCAGCAGCCAGTATGGGTGTAGGCGGGGTGCCAGGGAAGCCACACCCCCTTGGAATTTTCCAAGTGGGATGGGGAATGGGGGAGATGCATTCCTGTGCAGTCTTCAGCCAATTCCAAGTCAAGTCGAGGCAGGGAAAGCAGGGTGAGAGGTGGGGTGTGCGGAAGGGAGAAATGGGTCTTCTGGGTCCCTGTGGTCAGGGAGAACCCCGCTTCCTCAGCTCCTGGACAAAGGCTGGAAGGAAACAAGGGGCAGAGGTCAGGGCCAAAGTCTCTTTCCTCTTCCCTTCCACAAAATAGGGCTCTTTCCCAGGGACATGATGCCTCCAAAATAAATAATGTTGAAGAACCAAACCAAACCACCTCACCTTCAATTATTTCCTCTTTCACTTTCTGCAATTCCTTCCTCACCTCTTCCAGAAGCTCCTGAAAATAATGGGGTATAACCAATTGAGAGGGGTACCTGGACTTGTAGAACAAATCCCCCCTTTCTTATTGGCTGAAAGGCTAGAGGAAGCAGGTCTGAGACCCACTCCTACCCCCACACCATGACATCACTGCCAAGGTCACAGAATGACTGGATGATTCCAGGCAGAATTCTGGATCCCTGCACCCATAAGAAAAGTACTGGAGAACATCCAGTACCAAGGCTGGCAGACCCATTCTGGTCTCTTGCCAAGTCCAGCTGGTGATGGATGGCTGGGGTCAAGGTGCTGAATGGATTCAAGGTACTCATGGGGAATGAGTGTGACAATAGATTAGTAAGGTCTGTCCCAGGCACCGGAAAAGAGGGTGTGGTTTCATCTGGGTAATCCCTAACCTGACCTAATCTCTCCATTTCTCAGACTGGAAAATGGAGGTTTCTGAGACCTTTTCTAGAATCACTCTGCATGCCAGTGGCAGGGTCCGGATCCAGATCTCCTCTCTCCTGTGGCCCCTTTCTAGCTCCCACCCTCACCCCCACCCTCCTCCCCAGCCTACCTGTTTCACCCTCTCCAGGTCTGAGTCATCACTGGAGCTAGGGGTACAGGGGTGGGCCTCGGAAGTGAGCGCCGAAGACGACTTCATCCTGGGAGAGTTGGTGTGGTTTGGGACAGAAATGAGGTTAGAGGACCTCCCTCCCCTGCCTCCCATTTCAGAGGTCACAGCATTCCTATAAATTGGGCAAGTCCAACTATTTTGGGGGCTGGGGCCCCAGTATCGAAGGCCCACCTCGGCAAGGTTGTGCTGTTCTTCTCCCAGGGTCTCCGCACAGATTCTGGGGGACAGGTAACAAATCAGAAAGATCAGGGCAAAAGACTGCCCCCATTCAATCTTTCTCCCCCAGCCTCATCAGCCCACAGTCAAGACCCATCTCAGGAGAATACAATCCCCAGCACTATTTGCACAGACTCTCTCATGAGGGCGTTGTATATGTGAGCACAAGGCATTCTGGGCTTTGTAGTTTCTTTGTAGTTTCTTGATTGGGCACTCACTCACCACTCTGGGCTGGGACTCTGGCCTCTGGCTCCTCCTGCTGGTGGGAAATAAAATTGCCATGAACCAGCCCCTGCCACACCTCTGCTGGTTTCCTCTTCCAGGTTCAAAGGCAGCCCTGCCCTGTCTCCCCCACCCTCCCCAATATCCCTATCCTCATGGTGTGCAGGCCAAGAAGAGCCCCTGACTTACATTGGCAGGGTCATCCTTGGGGGGTTTCTCCCCGACCTGCGTGGCTTTCCTTCTGCAGGAGGGAAAGGCAAAAACAGGCTCCAGTCCTCCCCCAGCCACCCAGTGATCCCCCTTCCCAGAGTTCTGGAAACATGGATTCTAGGGTGTCGAGTTCTGGAACTCGGGAAGGGCGAGCAAACTTTATTTTAGAAGCTCAAGAGATTCATGTTCTAGAACTAGGGTGGGGGGTTCTATGGTTCTTACATTTGGAATCATAAATTCTAAAGGTGGAGGGGCTTTGGGTCCGAATGCCAGGATTCTAGGAATCTGCGTTTCCAGAATTCTGGGTTTTAGAGCATTCTACAGGCTATCTAGGTAGTTGCAAACCTCAGCCATCTCAGGAGGTGACAATCCCTAGCATTCTAGCCCTAATCTGGCTGTGAAAGGGGGAACTTTCACCAAAAGAAATGAACAAAACAGGAATCAGAGCCCTCTCCCCATCCGGCCCTACTGAACTGGACTCTGCAGGTGATTGGGGGTGCAGGCTCCAGCTCACCTGCGGGCCAGCATGGCGTTCATCTCTTCCATGAGCCCCCCGCCTGTGCTGCGGCTGCTCTCAGCTTTGGGGGCCACGGGCCCCCCTAAGGCCTCCTCCTGCTGCAGAAATTAAAAAGGAAAGGGGCTTTAGGGGGCAGGTCTCCTGGCTTCCCACTCCTGACATCCCCAGGCAACCCCGGCCTCATCCCACTATTGCATCAGGGCCCCAGTCACCCCACACCCTGCCACTCCTGACCCCTCCCTCACCTTGCTGACTTTCCTGAGTTTGGCTCCAGCAATGGCTGCGGCCAGGCCTGGGGCGCCGACTCCCCCACCACTGGGGCCCTGTGCTGCCGGGAGAGGGGGTGCAGGGGGTGGGCCTCCCCCTGCTCCATGCCCTGCAGCAGACACCCCAGAGGGGGGCAGACCCGGAGGTGGGGGGGGACCTGGAGGAGGAGGAGGTCCTGGTGGTGGGGGTGGGCCCCCAGCTGGGGGAGCAGGTGGGCCTCCTGGAAGAAACAGAAAACAGGGGTTGCTGAGAGAGAGTAGCCTCTTTCTTCATTTTCCAGATGGCCACCCCTTCCCCCAGGGAGGCCCACCCCTTCCTCCGGGAAGTCCCAAGGCCCCTCCTGCAGTCACCTGCATTGGAGACCCTGCGCTCCAGCTCCGGCTGGCCAGACTGCTGCCTGTGGGGCAGGGGAGGGGAGGCGATAGAGCTGTCATCAACCAGGGCCCAGAGGATGGCCAGTGAAGGGCTCTGTGACCTCCCAGCCTCCCTCAGAGGTCTCCCATGAGGTCAGCGCAAGCCTTCCTTCCCCAGGGCCCAAGTAAGGGGTGGGGAGCAGGGACATGGAGAGAATATTCGAGCAATCTAGTCATTAAACTGCCAAGGACATGTGAACCGCAGGATGTCCAAGATTCTTTTAACAAGCAGATTCCGAACTCTGGGAATCTGGGAGACCAGGACTGGGGGCTGTTAGGTTCTACAACTCTGAGTGTCAGGAGTTTCTTGACCCCGGGAGGTGGGGGTTTCTGAAAGCTGTCAACTATTAATCCCTTGGGAGCTGGGTCATTCTGGAAGCTGAAAGTTGGAGGGGTTCTGAACTAGAGGAGTCAGGGGTTCTGGAACATGTAGAACTCTCCCTGCCCAGGGCCCGGCCTCACCTTCTCTGCTGCTCCACCTCCTCCGGGGAGGGGCCGTTCTGGACAGACCAGGTGGGAGGTGCTGCGGGCGGAGGAGGCCCACCTCCTGGAAGGTGAGAGCAGAGCAGGGATGAGTCAGCTCCCCAGCCTCCCAGGAACCTGCCCAGAGGCCTCACTTCCTTCTTCCTGAGGCCCTGACACTCCCGGCCCAGGCGGGGGCAGCACCAGCTTCCCTTGCCCCAGCTGCCAGTAGGTGGGCGCTGTTATGATGCCCCAGGGCAGGTAGGGAAGCTAAGGCCCAGGGCACAGTCACTGGCCCTGAAGTTCTGCAGGGTGGAATTTTCAGGAAAAGACTTGCATTCAGGCTGATTGCAGCATCCAGTCTCTTAACCACTGTTACACCGGCTTGGACCCCTACCCTAGATCCTTGCCCACCTAAGCCCTGGTGTCTGGGCCCCTGGTACCCGAACTGCCCACTGTACCTCCTGTGTGACCCCAGATGAGCACTCCCCTTCCCAGCTAGTACCCTTAGGAATCGTCCGTTTCATACAGATTACACAGGAGCCCCCAGGAACCTTCATAATAGTTTCCCGCCAGAGCAATGAATTAGCTCCATTTTACAGATGAGTAGACTGAGACCCAGAGTGGTGAAGGGGCAGCCTGAACAGAAGCTTTCAGTGGTGCCCTCTGCCTGCCCCACGCCCACCCGCAGTTTCTAACCTTCCAACGCCTCTAGGGCACTGGCCATGCCGGCGGCAAACTGTGCTGCGTCCTCCTTGCTGCCGAAGTTGAGGCCCCAGACCTGGCGGGCATCGCGCCACTGGTGGAAGGTCGGGGTGGCTTGATGATACTTGACACCCCGGACGATGGCACAGTTGATGACCACCTGGCGGGAGGGGGAATGGGGGTGAGAGGTGGCGGGTGCGGGGGTGTGGGCTCAGGCCACAGAGACGGGGGACGGAGGGAGGGGGCACCTGCTGGTCAGGCTGCATCTTCCGGCCCACGACCCGGAAGGAATTGGCCGTGGGGTTGTGGTAGATCTGGACACGGCTGAAGGCCTGGGGACCGGTGCCGGCGGGCAGCCATCGCTTGTTGCCGTCATCGTAAAGCATCACAGTGGCCCGGCTAGAACAGACTGCCGTCTCACTGCGGGAAGGGAGACACAAAGGGAGAGGAGCCGTCACCTTCTCATGTGGGGCTCCCTGCGACATTGAAGGGACAAAGGCAGTGTGGGATCAAGAGAGACACACACACAGAGGCAGGAGACAATCGGACAGAGAGAGGGAGGGACACCGTGATAGATTAGGACAGAAACAGCGTTCAGGAGAGAGAGGCTAATGCACAAACAGGGGACGTGAGGCAGACAGACAGAAGGGGAGAAAGGGAGACTCAGATGGACAAAGGGGAGAGAGACAGACACATAGACAGACGTGGTGGCGAGGGAAAGAGATGCCGGCCAGGGGCCGCGTAGAAAGAGACAGACGTAGAACGAGACATGGAGGGAGAGATAGGCAGACAGAGGAAAGACGGAAGGGGACCGAGGCCAGCACTAGGGAGGGGCATGCAGGTAAGCAGAGTGAGGCGGGAGGTGGCAGGAGGCCTGAGCTCTACTAAAGAACAGCCCCTGCATGGCCTCAGTTTCCCTGTCTCTACCAGGGTGCTTAGATACTCGCCCCAACACAGCTCCCACTCAGGCGGGAGGAGGAAGCTGGGGCTCAGGGAGGGGAAGGGGGTGAGGCCGGCAGCAAGTTGGGGACTGATGCTGGACCCTGGGCTCTTCCTCCAGAAGGAGCCCCTGCCGCCCACCCATCCGCCCAGCTCCCCGGGGCACTAACGGCCATTTGGCTGACACTGTCTGCTCTGTGTCACGCCGTGCTGGGTGGGGCTGGGGATGAGGACACAGCAGTGACCCAGACAGCCCTAGCACCACCCTCCCGGTGCTCACAGTCCAGTGTGGGAGACAGATTCATTCTCAGACAGTGACAACCCGGGACTAGGACCAAGAAGCCCAGGCACTGGGGGTGCCCCAAAGGAGCACCTGCCCCAACCTGGGGAGTCAGGGAGGACTTCCTGGAGGAACAGCATCTGACTCAGCTTAGCCTTGCAGGCAGGCATTAGTAAACTGGTTCAGAATTCAGGATCTGACATCCATGGCCCTAGGTTCAAATCACCACTGAGCCGCCTACGCCATGTGACTCAGGGAAGTCAACTTCCCACTTAGGAACTCATCTTGCTCACCTACGAACTGGGAGAGTGACAGTCGTCCACCACCACCCCTGCCACCCAGGCAGTGGGGAGGGTACATGAGTCTGGGCAGTGAAAGCATTGGTGCGGTACCTGGCACATACTGAGCGCTCAGGGACCATCAGCGTCCATCTCACGGGCACCCTGAACGGGCACCAGTGAGGGCCCTTCACCAATCTTCTGGGAGGCTTGATCCCCCTCCCCCAATGAGGAAACTCAGGCTCAGACAGGAACTCAGAGGGGAAGTGACTTGCCCAAGGTCACACACAGGAGGGGAAGCAATGGTCTCTGCCTTGCCCCACCCCCACTGGGCTCTTTCCTGAAAAGAGGAAGTTGGTGGTCAGAGGTTTAGGGGGAGAAAAATTATAACCCCCGCAAAAGGGGGTGGGGCGTGATGCTGACACTGTGGAAGTCAGGGCAGGGGAAGCCCCTCAGACCCAGTTCCAGGTCCATAGAGTGGGGTGAGCCCAGCACCCCAAGTTTACATCATTGTGGCATCGCCCTCTTACCCGGCACCCCAAGTCCCTTCCCCAGAGTGACCCATTTGATTCTCCCTGCAGCCCTTCAAGATGGACACTATTCTGTCCTCATTTTACAGATGAGAACTATAAATAGAGGCCCAGAGAGGTTGAATGACTTGCCCACAGTCACACAGCTAGTGAGGGGCAGGGTGAGGATCTAAATCCAGGCCACCTGGCTCCCAAGTCCACAGTCTTAGCCACCAGGGGCTGCGTGGGCCCTACCCAAACTCCGGGTGACCTTTCCAGACAAGCACAGCCTCGGGGGCTGTTTCTGGCTCTCGCTGGCCCTGGCGGCGCAGGGCTCAGGCCTCACCCACACCTGCCACCCACACCCAGGGCAGACTCTGGCCAGGCGCCAAGGGCTGCCGCTGCCCCACCCTGGCTGCACTTTGCTCTCCCAGGTGGCCCTGCCCTGCCCCGGCTCTGGCCTGGCGGGAGAGCTGGGTACCTGCGGGGGTGACCCTGGGCGAGTCCCCCTTCCCAGGATGCAGTGTCCCCGTTATAGAAGGAGGATCCTGGTAAAACACAAGGCAGAGAATGTCCCTCCTTTTTCAGAAACTCCCAGCTCCTGCAGAATCAAAACCAAGTTCTCTCCAAGGCCTGCCTGATGCGTGTGGTCTCTGGTCTCATTTCTTCCCCCGCCCCATGTCATCATCCCCAGCTGCTCCTTCAGCCTCAGGCCTGTGCACTTGCTCTTCCTCGGGCCTAGATTCTCACCTCCTTCAGGTCTCTGCTTACATGTCACTTCTTCTGAGAAGCCCTCCCTGACTACCCGATCTGGAAAAGCTCCTGTCCCTCGCATCCCCTGCTGCCCACTTCCCAGCAGCGATCCCTGCCCGACACAATATAGATTTATTATCTGTCTCCACTACCAAAACATCGGGTCCACGGGGGCAGGGATCTGTGTCTGTCTCACTCACTGCAGCGTCCCCAGAACCTAGAACAGTGTCCAGCACATGGCAGGTACTAAGCAGCTGTCAAACATCTGCAAACAGACAATCTCTTACCAACTGCAGCTGACATTTCTTGGTCAGCCTGGGTCCCAGACACTGTGTTGGTGCTGGACTCCAGTAGATTCTGAAGCTTAACCTTGAGACAGATGAGGAACTGCAGGCACAGAGGGGTGAAGATACCCGCTCCAGGTCACACAGCAAGTAAACAGAAGGGTCTCATGTTTGAACCCAAGTCCACCCAAGTTCTTAACCTCATTTGATGATGAAGAAAGGGCTTAATTGAAATTTTTTAAAGGCAAGGTACAGAGTAGTGTAGATCAGAGGTGTTTTTTTTTTTTTTTAAAGGTGGGGAAGATATAAATATATCTGCACACATAGTGGTGATACGTGCACAGGCTGCTTCTCAAGAGACTAATTGTGGCCGCCACCAAGGAGGGGAACTTGGGGACTGGGGAGGGAGAAAACAGACGTTTGCACTATTTACCTTTTTTTTTTTTTTTTTTAAGACAGAGTCCCGCTCTGCTGCCCAGGCTGGAGTGCAGTGGCATCATCATAGCTCATTGCAACCCTGAACTCCTGGGCTCAAGCAATCCTCCTGCCTCAGCCTCCTGAGTACCTGGGACTACAGGCGTGCAGCACCACACCTGGCTAATTCTTAAATTTTTTGTAGAGATGGGATCTCCCTATGTTGCCCAGGCTCGTCTTGAACTCTTGGCCTCAAGTGATCCTCCTGCCTCAGCCTCCCAAGTCACTGGGATTACAGGCGTGAGCCACCGCACTCAGGCTTGTTTACCTTTTGAACTGCTTCATCATTTCTTTTCCTTTTTGTTTTTTCCCCCTTAGCTCTCCCTCACATGTCAACTTTTTCTTTGTATCATGGGCTGGAATTACCTGTAAAAGCTGAATTTATAACTTAAGTTCAAGAAACTATAAACTATGCCAAAGTTGGAATTGGAATTCCACAGCCAGGGCGTGTGTGTGGGTGAAGTTGAAACTGGGTCCACCGAGTCCAGGGTCCCTAGGGGACCCTGCATTCCACATGAAAGAGCCTTAATCCCCAGCCAGATTATGACCCACCCTCTGTGCAAGTCCCCTCGCTTTAGAAAACTCTAGCACGTGGTGGATGAAAGAGGGTTCAAGTCACCTCCTTGCCGTGTGGCTTCACCTTTCTAAGCCTCAGTTTCCAGCCCTGGAAACCATAACTCACTGGGTTTGTTGTTAGGATTAAAAGAGATAACAGATGAAAAATCCCTAACCTCAGCATCTATAACTTGGCACACACTCCACACATGAAAGCCAATAGTCAAAACAGGAGGGAGAGAGCTTCCCATCACTGGAGGTAATTAAGCACAGTGACACGAGTTTACATAAACTTTCCAGACAAGACTTGCCCTTCCTTCCCTTCAGTTCCCCCACCCCCAAGACTTATCCAATAGGCTCCTTATACCATAAAATTGTGACACACACACACACAAACTACAATCCCAAAACTACAAATCTTTGAAGCAGCCCTAGGTAGGGAACCAGATCTAGAGTCTACAGGTCTCTTACGGACTCGCTCTAGTCCCTCTTCCCCGGTGGGCCTCAGTTTCCTGTAAGTGAACAGAAGGGTAAAGCTTCCCATTTGGGTTTCTTTTGCTTATGTGAAACCTTAAGTGTTTTTACAGTGAAAAGCATGTTGCTTGTAATTTTTTTAAAAATACAGGATTTATGTTCATTTTTCTTTAATAGCATAATAGTTTGGACACAGGCCAAGTTCAAATTCAAGCTTGGCCACTTCCAAAATGTTTGATTTGGGCCTCTTTGTTACAACAAGAGGGCCATTTGCAGTTCTGTGGCAAACGTATCTTGCTCTTGGTCTGTAAACCTATCTTGTCCTTCCTGGATAACCTTTGTCTCACCAAAGAAAAACACAAGTTTGTGCAGGCAATTTGCTTAACTTCTCTGTGCCTCAGTTTTCCCATCTGTAGAGTGGGGAGGGGACAAGAGACTGTAGTATTATCATTGTTATAAGGGTTGTGAGGATTACAATGAATCTGGCACCCAATACAGTGCCTGGCACAAAGTAGATGCTTGATCAAATGGTCTCTTACCATTTTTTTTTTTTGAGACAGAGTCTCACTTTATTTCCCAGGCTAGAGTGAGTGCCGTGGCATCAGCCTAGCTCACAGCAACCTCAAACTCCTGGGCTCAAGCAATCCTGCTGCTTCAGCCTCCCAAGCAACTGGGACTACAGGCATGTGCCACCATGCCTGGCTAACTTTTTTTCTATATATATTAGTTGGCCAATTAATTTCTTTCCGTTTATAGTAGAGATGGGGTCTCGCTCTTGCTCAGGCTGGTCTCGAACTCCTGAGCTCAAACGATCCGCCCACCTTGGCCTCCCAGAGAGCTAGGATTACAGGCTTGAGCCACCGCGCCCGGCCTCTTACCATTTTTTAAAAACAAAATAAGATCGTTCAAGGTCAGGAGTTCAAAACTAGCCTGAGCAAGAGCGAGACCCCATCTCTACTAAAAATAGAAATTAATTGGACAACTAAAAATATACAGAAAAAATTAGCCAGGCACGCTGGCGCATGCCTTTAGTCCCAGCTACTCGGGAGGCTGAGGCAGGAGGATGGTTTGATTGAGCCCAGGAGTTTGAGGTTGCTGTGAGCTAGGCTGATGCCACGGCACTCTAGCCCAGGCAACACAGTGAGACTCTGTTTCAAAAACAACAAAAAAAGAACAGTCATAACCACTATTGGAAGAGGAAAGAAATGGACCCAAATTCTTCCCAGTCCCTTCTGCCCTGAGGTTCTCAGACCTCTGCCCCGCGTCCCCACCTTCCCAGAATCCCAGCTCTGAGTTTCGGAGTCAGCAGACACTCAACAAATATTTGTCAAACTGGGAGAAAAAGAGCTATATCTTGTAATTTTCCATCTTAACATCCTCTCTTCCAACTGCCCCCAGGGCTGTCCCCAGCCAAACCAGCCAGAAATTACCCGATCCCAGCCTCCTCCCCCACCCCCAGCATTGCCTAAGAATTTCTAAGGGATATTGCCCAGGGCTTTCTGTCTTTGAGCCTCAGTTTCCTCAGCTGGGGCTAGGGGTGCGGGGCGTTTTGAATCCTAGCTGTCTTTGGAGAAGGGACACAGCCCAGGAAGTCGGGTGTGACCCCGGCCCAGGAGACCCCTGAAAAGGTGGGAGTGAGCCTCTGGCAGGACAGGCATCTGCTCAACTTCTGCCCACCCCCAGGACGCGGGAGGTTTGGCCGTGGCCACAGCAAGAGGGGGCCCGTGGGAGGGCCAGGGCCTCCAGGGCTGGTGGCGGTGGGGAAGGCAGGAGGCCGGCCCAGACACTGCTCCTGCCCTTTTACGGTCTCACAGTGAGTGAGGCAGCACTAACTCGGACATCCGCCATCCGCCTTCCACGGTGCCTGGGACCGGAAACGCGGGGGGTGGGGGTGAGGGCGGGGCTGGGGGCAGCGGGAGAGAAGAGTCCCTGAGGAAGAGGGTGACGGAAAAGAGCCTCGCTCTTGCAAGCTGCCCCCTCTCCAGGGCAGACCTTGAAGGGATGTTGCCATAATGGGGAAAGGACGGGCAGGAAGTCTTGAGGTGTCTGTGGGTGTCCCCTTGCTCCAAATTTTCCAACAATTGCTTTCACATCGGAAGGGACAAACAGGGAAGGAAGGAGGGTTCTCCCATGGTCAGAAAAAGGAATGCCGCCCAGATGTCACAGGGCAGGGGTGTGGGAAACGGGGAGGAAGTGGGCATCAAGGGGTTAAAAATCCCCAGTCGTCCCCAGGGGCCTCCCCCTCAGCCTGGGGGCTTTGGGGCAGGAAGTCCCAGAGAGAGTGGAGGAAAGGAGATAGTATTGTCAGGCTCTGGCCCCAAGGGAGAGATTATGGGGGCCAAGGGAGGGGAGAATGGAGGGGGCTTAGCTGGGTCCCCCAGCCTGCACCGGCCCCGCCCTCAGGTGAGCCCAGGAGTTCGGGGAGGCGGGCGAGACATAATCCCTGGGTCCCTCCACCCCCAGGATTAAATTCCTGGGAAGATAGCTGGAACTACCTGGGAAGCATGGGTCTCTGGGGAAGAGGGCTATGACCTTGAAGCTTTCCAGCGCCCCTTCTCCAACCCCAGGGCTCTGGGGGGCTGGTGAGCAAGGCGGGAGGGGCAGTGGTGGGGAAAGCAGCCGGCCCACCCGCTCCTAGCCCGCCCCCCCACACCAGCTGTCTCGACAGGTGAGTCAGGAAGACAAAGGCCCCCCTTCCCCCAGCTGCCGCGCCCCCTCCCTCCCCAGGGCCGGCAGCACAGGTGGGGGAGAGAGGCCGCCCTCATGGCCCAGGGCCTGGGCGCCGCCCTCGGCGCTGAGCGCTCGCTAGCTCCTAGGCAGGGCCGGTTTTAAGCAGATTGTGTGTGTGGAGCGACGGGGGAGGGGAGTCCCAACCAGACCCTGGACGCCGACTCCGGGTCCGTGGGTCCGTTCACACCAACCTCCTCCACAGGAGGATCTAAGTGCCCCCCAAAATTTAAGGGGTTAAGAAGTACCCCCGAAGTTAAGGAGGGCGGTCCCACTTGGGGAGACTTTTTCCAGCACCACGTAAACGGGGACCCTGGAAACAGGGTCTGCGACCCAGTCTCCCTTCTAGGTCCCAAGCTCTCCCTAACCAGCCCCCCACAATCCGTCCTGGACCTCAAGTTGCAGTTTAGGGGGAGTCTGAGCCCGACCTAAATGCTGGCATCCCTGCGGGGAGTAGCTGCCAACTTAGAGGTCCTCAGAAAAAGTCTTTAAAATTTGGGAGTCCTCGGAGCGCCCCCCAAATCTGAGAGCTCCCAGGAGAGCCTTACCGGCACCACCCCGAGCCTTGGGAGTCGTGGGGGAGGTGGTCAGTATCTGGAGCCCGTCCAAGGAGATTCAACCCAAATCTGAGGGTCCCAGTTGCCTGTCCCCAAAATTCCAGCCGGAGCCAGCCGGGGGGAGGGGGACAAAGGCGGGCGGGAGCCCGCGCCGGGCGGGCGGGGAAGGGTCAGGAAGCCGTGCGGGGGCTCACCTCATGGCTGCTCGGCGGGCGGGCGGCGCGCCCGCGGGCTGGGTGCTCCCGGGCGCCCCTGGCTCGAGGTTCAGGGGTTCGGGGCTGGCTCCAGGCTCTGCTCAGTCTCCCCCAGGGTCCCGCCCCATAGAGTCCGGCTTCCTGGAGGGGAACGTGAGCCCGGCCGGGACAGGTCCTGCGGCGCCTCCTCCCGCTGGCGCTTGGACGGGGGGACCCCTGCGGCAGAAAGGGGGTGCGGCGTCCCCTACCCGGCGCGCCCCCTCGGCCGGCGGCGGCTACAATGTTACTCTTACTACTGTACTTCTCTGCGCTACATTTCGTTCCAAAATTCCACTCCCCGCACCCACAATGCCCCGCGCCTTAAAGGGGCCGCGAACACCTCCAGGCGGGGGATGGAGGGCGCTTATAAGGGCAACTCGGAACCCTCGACTTCCGCAATTTCCCTCTTTACCCGGCCTTACTGCATAGGGGTGCGCCCTGGACGTCACCCTCAAACTGGGGGGCAAGTTTGGTGGAGGGGGAGGGGTCCCCCTCGATCCCTATCTCTCTCCCACTGTGGGAATTCTTGGGGGAATCTCAATGGCCGGATCCCGCCCGTCCTACTCGCCCACGGACTTCTCCATTTCTTAATCTGCTCAGTTTTGGGGGGCGAGGAGGACCCCCTGATTAAGCAAGTGGTCTCAAATTTTCTCCCTTAAGTTCCTCCTTTGGAACCCCCAACATCTCTCTTCTCTCTTAATTTACGTGGGGTTGTAAGGGGCGAGCCCTTTCCCCGCCAGGAGGGGGTGGCAGGGCCCCACCCCTCTCGCTGCCCCCCGCCCGCCCCGGGAAGGTGAGGAGGAAGTGGGCCGAGGGGGCGCGGTCGGCCGCTGACTCACGGCCGCAGGGTCGGGGGTGGGCTGGGGGTGGGGATAGGAGGGGAGGGCCGGGGAGGAGGGTCCGGCGCTGGCCCGGGGTGGCGACGGGACTCCAGGATCCCGCGTGGACAAGCCCCTGACCCCTGCCCCGCATGCCCCGCTATGACTCAGTTTCGCCGGCGCAGGACGGCGGGGTCTTCCCAGCGATCCGAAGGGCCGAGAGGTGGGGACACCCTCCCAGGTGCCGGCTCCCGGAGCCCCCTCCCCCACAGGCCGGCTCCGGGCTGAGCCCAGACGCCCTCCAAGGCTTCCGCCGCGGGTCCAGCAGGCCCCGCCCCAGGTGACGTCACTCGCGCGGTCGCGCCCCTTCCGTAGAGCGCCACCTGGCCCGGGTGAGGTGCCCTAGCCCTGGGAAATCTTCAGTTCCACGTTTACAAGTGGGTAAACTGAGGCCTGGAGGAAAGGAATAAATTTGGCCGATGGCCCTCTTGCCTGAGCTCCCAGAACCCCCAAAGCGAAGGGATGAGAGTAAAACCAGCAATCCTCAGGGCCCAGCTGATTGGTGAGAAAAAACCACCTTTCCAGCCTTTGTCCCAGCCCGGTCCTCTGCCTGGATGCTGTCCTGGGGAATGCTTCGTCCTAGGCCAACCTCTGCATTAATTCTTCTGTGAAGACTTGAGTGACCCTCTCCCCTTCTGCACGCCACTCTGGGAGACCTTGGACCCTGATCCACCTAGGTTATAGTTTCTCTGTGTGTCTCCAGCCTGTGAGTTCTTCAGGGGCAGGAGTTGACTTAATTGATTTCTGGAGCTCACCCAACCCAGCCAGGCCCAGAATGCAGCTCAACGGAGTGAGAACCCCGGTTCTGTGTGACCTTGGGCAAGTCCTTTCTCCTCTCTGGTTCTCAGCTTTCCCATCTGTAAAATAGGAGGGGTGGCACTTCTGGGTGCCACCCGTGCTACAGCAGGAGTCAGCAAACTTTTTCCATAAAGGTGAAAATAGTAAATATTTTAGGCATATTAGACATAGGGTCTGGTTCCCATATTTTTTCTTACAACTCTTTAAAAATGTGCAAACTGTTGTTGGCTCTAATGTCATACAGACACATAGCAAGACCCCTGCGTTAGAGAACTTTTGCCTCTGTGCACAAGGAGCCTAAGCAAGGATCTTTATGGCAGCAGTTTTGTGAGGACAAGAAATTGGAAATAACTTAAATGTCTGTCAAGAGGAAAGAGTGAAATCCTTTCACATCCCTTGTCAGAAGAGTAGGCAGCATTAAAAAAAAAACAAGATACGTAAATGACATGAAGCAGTCTTCAATGTATTACTGAGTGGAAAAAACCCAAGTTGCTTAATGATACATAGGTATGAAAAAAAGTCAGGCCGGCTGCGGTGGCTCACGACTGTAATCCTAGCTCTCTGGGAGGCCGAGGCGGGCCGATTGCTCAAGGTCAGGAGTTCAAAACCAGCCTGAGTAAGAGTGAGACCCGTCTCTACTATAAATAGAAAGAAATTAAAATTAATTGGCCAACTAACATATATAGAAAAAATTAGCTGGGCATGGTGGCACATACCTGTAGTCCCAGCTACTCGGGAGGCTGAGACAGGAGGATTGCTTGAGCCCAGGAGTTTGAGGTTGCTGTAAGCTAGGCTAACGCCACAGCACTCACTTAGTCTGAGCAACACAGTGAGACTGTCTCAAAAAAAAAAAGAAAGAAAGAAAGAAAAAAAGAAAAAAAATCAATGAAATACCTAAGATACCCTATACATGTGTGCACACTCAGAGTAAAAGGTCTAGAAAAGTCCACTCCAAATTCATTGCAGGGGTTGCCAATGGGATGGGGAGTGGGACTGTAGGGAATTTGGTGGTCACAGAGATTCCAAGGCTCATCTTAAAAATGCCAAATTCAATCCTGCTTCTCTGCCTTCGCACTGGCTGTTCCCTATGCCTTGAGATGTTCTTCTCTGGGGTATTAGGGTGACTGTCTCCTTTTCTGTTAGTTCTCTGCTCAATTGTCCCCTTCTCAGAGACTTTCTCTGATCCCCCTGTTTAAATCAGCCACCCCAAGATGGAAAACTGAGTGACCAAAGGGCAGAGGATGGAGAAAGACTTTTCATTGTACACCATCTTGTACCCTTTGTATGTCAAACCAAGCGAATTCATTGCCCATTCACAAACTAAATGAATTAAGTAAAATTTTAAAATAAAAATTTGACATAAAAAACCCCTCAAAGTAGCTCCCCTAGTCATTTTCTCATCGTGTTCTCTGTTTTATTTTCCTTGTGACACTTGTCCGTGTCTGAGATGACTTCATTTTCTGGTTCCCTTGTTTGCTGTCTCTTGTAACTTAGGAGGCCATCCCCAGGGGCCAAGGATCTTGGTGGCCTGGACTGGTTCATGGCTGTGGGGGGTGGGGGGCTAGCACACAGTGGGTGCCCAATACATATTTGCCAACTGACTAGGCAACTAATGTTTGTTTTTACAAGACAATGTATTTGGAATCACTTATGTAATTAAAATTTAATAAAGACTCTCCCCGATGTCCCCTTGAAAACAAATGAAAAATAGGAAGAAATTATTGAACTGGGTGATCGCTCAGAATCTGTTCACTCTAAATAGTTCAAAAACATCCATTTGGTTGGGGTTTTTTTGTTTTCTTATTCTGGTCTGCATGGTGGTGGAATTTCCCCTCTCATAAGACTTTTTGTGAGGAAGTAGGAAAAGGGGAAACAGGCATTCTGGGGTTCCTCCAGCGCTTGTCTTCCTTCCTCTGGTCCACGTAGCTGGGGAAGGGGGCAATTTTCTTCCTGAGCTCTGGCGAGGCCCCAGCTGAGCGCAGGGTCCCCAAAGGACGACAGTTGTCAGGCCTCGAAGTCCAAGACGGAACCCGAATGGGTGCGGGTGAGCTTCTCCGCCCCATCTCGCCCTTTCTGTAACACAAAATGTGGGAGAAAATGAATAGGAACCCCTCCCTGCCTCTCAGCACCTACTCCCCTGCCTCTGGAAGCAGCACTGTTTCCCTCTGAGGGACCACCATAGCCCATCTGTCAGTCCATCCGGTTTGGGTGGGGTGCACCCCAACCCCAAATGCTAGCGTTGGGCGTGTGACCCCAGGCTGGCCAATCAGAGACCCAGTGACTGGTCGGGCACGTGACCCCGCGTGGCCAATGACAAGCAGCCCTAGGACGACAGGGGCAACTGCAGGGAAATTGGCTAGCTCTCTCCTTCCACTGGGGCATGGCAGGCTAGTGGGGTGTGCGCCTGGAGATGCAACTCTCTACTGCCCCACGAGAGACCCCGCAAGGGAATGAAGCCAACTCAGAGGAAATAAAGCTAAGAGACCGTTCCTGATGACATCCTCTGACAACCGGATGCAGCCATGCCTTAAGGCCCTGAACTCTTCAATGACATGGTCCAGTAAATTCCATCTTGCTTTTTGCAGGTTGGATTGGGTCTCTGTCACTCACAACTCAAAGAATACTGACCAGTACCTCCTTATGCTACTGGGAAATTGTCAACGGTCCCCTGTCATCCACATGATATTCAGCAAGTTTCCTTCTCTGCCATGCGAAGGCCATGGGATTCTGGGCCCAGCTTCCTTCCTCACATTTCCACCCTGACCCCACCCCGCGCCTTGGTGCACCCCCACCTCTTTGGACAGCTCCAAATTCCCCTGTGCTATGTAAGCCCAATTACAGCCTCTTTTGTCCAAGACCTGGATGGCTCTCAGAGATGTCCTGATGGTATCTGCTGTGCATTCGGGCTTTGGAATTGGTCATTAACATTCCCTGAATTTTTCTGTCTGGGTGCGGGGACCTGCTTGGGATGGGGGCCTTTACAGGGCATTATGGGGCTACATTTCTTAAAGGGAAGCACAGTTTCTTCTTCTCTGCATCCTCCCCTCACACCTAGCACAATGCTTCAGGGCTAGGAGTGAGAATGTATTGATGCATCAGGCAAGTCCCTTGTCCTTACTGGCTTTAATTTTCCCACCACTAAGAGGGGTAGAAAGGGCCTGGATTAAATGCTCGTAAAAGAAACATTGGAGAACATTCGAGAAACATTCAAGTGCTGGTCCTTACCTGCCAGCACTCTTCTGAGGCCTGGCAGAGTTGAGAATAAGCTTCAGCGATGACATTGGCCCTGGAGAGCAGAGGGGAGAGCCCTCAGAAGGGGACTGTTCTCCTACCATCCCACCCCCCATTCCACCCCACTCCGCCCCACCCTAACTCACTTGCAGTACAGCCCTCCCCCAGGAGGTAAATCTGGGATGTCCTCTGAGGCCAGAGCCGTAAAAACTGTGTTTAGGCTGGGGGGCTCCTGAGCAGAGGCACAGAGCTCTGAGAAAAAAAGCAAGAGTTATGGGACGATCCTTCCTTACCAACTCCCCCTCCTACTTCGTGTGCCTGCTCACCAGCGACTCTGTGGCCCAGGGCTGTGTCCAGTGCCAGCTCCCTCCTCATCGCCTCCTCACAAGGCCTGGGAGCCCCAGGGAAGCAGACCAGGATGCAGGTCATGTTGTCCAGGCTGCCCTGAAGAGGGTGAAGAAAAGGGAGCCCAGTGGGAGACAGTTGAAGGCAGAGCTCCTCCAGTAGTCCCAGTGTTCAAGTCCCCCCTCCTCAATCTGCTTATGCCCCTTTCTCTCAGGTCCCACCCACCTGCCAGTCTTCTCCCACTTGGCCCCATACCTTAGATCACATCGCCCTGTCCTAGACTCATCCTATTTAATATTAAAACATAACCACGCTGGGGGATGGTCATGCTGGAAACTCAGACTTGTGGGGGGAGGGGGGGAATGGGCATTTATTAAAACCTTAAAATCTGTACCCCCATAATATGCCGAAATAAAAAAAAAAAAGAAAAAATATTCTCTCCAAGCGAAAAATGCAGCAACTAAAAACCATGGAAGAGAAAGGCAGCAGGGGGCCCATTGATTAGAACTAAGTGCCCTGTAGTCAACTCCATTTCTGTCTACCCCCCCCATGCCCCCTAATCCCCTACAAGGAGTAAGAGTTATTTCAAATATGAATCCGAAAGTCAGCATGTGGAATTTTTATATTCTTGTTTCCTTAGGGTTTAAGTATTTGCAAAGTGGAATGAGTAAATTTTATAACAAATGTAATAAAAAACAATTTCTTTTATAAAAAAATAAAAATAAAATAAAATAAAAGATAACCACGGCCGGGCACAGTGGCTCACGCCTGTAATCCTAGCACTCTGGGAGACCGAGGCAGGCGGATTGCTTGAGGTCAGGAGTTCGAAACCAGCCTGAGCAAGAGTGAGACCCCCGTCTCTACTATAAATAGAAAGGAATTAATTGGCCAACTAATATATATAGAAAAAAATTAGCTGGGTATGGTGGCCATGCCTGTAGTCCCAGCTACTTGGGAGACTGAGGCAGTAGGATTGCTTGAGCCCAGGATGCCACCACGGCACTCACTCTAGCCTGGGCAACAAAGCGAGACTCTGTCTCAAAAAAAAAAAAAAAAAAGATAACCACGCGCTTTCTCTGAGTTCCGCCTACTCTGCAGTCTACCTGCTTTTCCATTTGCGACACTAATCATACCTCATGCTCTGGCCCTAAGGCTCGCAAGGGTCCCATTCCAACAGACCACGCCCCTTCTCTTAAATCCCTCCCATTCACCTACGCTACTTCTCTCCCGTCGTGCTTCAAAACCCTCAGGCTCCGCCCTCCCTATTTGGGTCCCGCCCATTCCAGAAGCCACGCCCCTTGGTTGAGCCCCGCCTCCTTCTCTAGCTATGTTCTAGCGAGTCCCTCCATCAAAGCCCCAGAGGTTCCTGCCCTGTAGTGCACCAAGTCTCAATCATGCCACGCCCCACCCCCAGGACCTTGCACAGACACGTGTCCAAAAGCTGCGCGCAGAGAAGCTCTGGGGCCAGGCCCAAGCGGAGGCGGGAAGCCACCAGCTCCACCAGGGCAGCGCCAGACATAGCGTCCCACACGCCGTCAGAGGCCATGACCACGAACTCGTCCTCAGCCTGCCGCGCCAGTGCGGCCACCTCAGGCTCAGCGGAAACGAGCTGCAGCTCTGGGGGCCTCCCCCGAGCCTCCTTGTAGGCAAAGTCGCCCAGTGCTCGCGACACGGCCAGAGAGCCCTCGATGCGCCGGCGGCGGATGGTGCCGCCCGCGTCGTGGATGCGCTCCCGTTCCCGGGGCCGGAGAGGCCGGTGGTCCTCGGTGCTGAAGGCCACGGCGCCGGCACGGCTCAGCACCGCGCGAGAGTCACCGCAGTGCGCCAGGTATAGAAAGCTCGGGGAGACAAGCAATGCCACCGCCGTGGAGCCACCCGGTTCGCCGCGGGGCCAGAGCGAGCGCAGGCGCTCGTCTGCGTTCAAGAAGGCTCGGCGCAGCGCCCAGCGCACGCCCTCGGGCTCGCCAGGCGCTGGGCCCAGCGCCTCGAGCACGTGGCCTGGCAAGTGGCGCGCGCCAAAGCGAGCAGCTCGCGCCCCTCCGTGGCCGTCGAGGACAGCGAAGAAAGCCCAGCCAGGGGGCAGCCCAGGTAGCGCGAGCCGAGCGCAGTGCGCGTCCTCCATGCGCGCGCGCCAGCCCTGCGCTGCGCTAGCTCCGAAGCGCAGTCCCCACGACGCCGCGGCACCCCCGTGTGGCTGCTGGGCGCATCGCGGCGCGGCCAGGAGAGACTGAGGCCCGTCGAGGGCCCTGCGCCCCGCCTCCCCCTGCTCCTCCCCCTCCTCCACCTCCTCGTTTTCCTTGCGAGCAGGCCAAAGGAGACGCTCCAGCAGGCGGGCAAGGGCCGCCATCCTTCAGCCCTGAGATCAGGGAGGCTCCACCCTCTACACCTGCCCCCCCCCCTCCATTAATCCCCTTCGCTGTGAGCTTTTAAACTATCTAAATCTCCTTCCTGTCCCTTGACCTGCACCTAAGTCGGGTCACTAGAAGGAACTGCACTTCTGGTTCTCTACTCTCCCAGGATTTGGGATCTGGATTAGGAAAAAATAATAATATTGTAGTAGCAAACTATTATATAGCACTTACCACGTGTCACACACCATTATACATCATCATCTCCAATTTACGGGAAGAGGAAACTGAGTCACAGAAGAAGTGATCGGTGTTCCAGGGAAAGTAACACTAGAATCTGTTCTCAACACGACATGCATGGTTTCAGGTACCAGCCCTGCTCAGTCCAAGCCCCTCCTCTCAGCCTCAAAACCTTTAAATACTGTACGTTTTTAGTTCCCGACCCCCGTGTGGCCCCCAAGCCCGGGCCTTCGGTTGCTTTCTCTTCCAAGTCTCGCCCATCACTTCAAGCACAGCCTCAGACCCTTCCAATTTTCGCAGTCTGGGCGTCGCTTGTAACTCCGACCTCGCCCAATTATTTGAGTAAACTATAAATTGGTTTAAGCCCCACCCATGTCTGAGTGCCTGCCCTTGCCTCAAAAGTTTGAGTCCTTTCTTCCCGCCCCCCTTTCCCACTGCCTCTGCGAAATTAGGCTTGCATCTAACCTCGGAGTCTTAGAATCTTTCTACCCCTCCTCAATGACTAGCTCCGCCCCAGCCCGCTCTGAGATCCAGGCCCCCGTCCTCTCGCCAAAGCTCCTGCACCTTGCTCTCCCGGACCCCTCGCCTGCCCTAGGCCCCGCCCCTCTCCCCCTAAAGGCCGCTCTGGGTGCCAGTAGGCCCCGCCCTCAGGCCGCTTTCCTCTTCTTCCTGGCCCAGTCGCCTACCCTCCTAGCCCCGCCCCTCTAGTAAAAAGCCCCGCCCCCCACGCGAGCTCCTCGCTGTTTCCCCGCCCCCTCGCCCTCCCTCAGGTCCCGCCCGGCCTTGCTCTGGCCCCGCCCCCGGCCCCGCGCTGCAGTGCCTTCCCACCGCTGCCCCGCCCGCCCCCGCCGAGCCCAGCCGAGCAGAGGGCGGCGGCGGCGGCGGCTGCTGGAGCGGCCGGGGAGGAGGAGGCGGCGAGGATGGCGGCGGCGTCCTGGGCGCGGCGGAGATGAGCTCCAGCGGCCCCGGGCCCAGGGCGGCGCGGCCGGAGTGGGCGGGGGTCCCGATGCAGGCCCGAGGGGGGCCATGGGGCAGGTCCTGCCGGTCTTCGCCCACTGCAGTGAGTAGAGGGAGGCTTGGGCCTGGTGTGGGGCCCGGAGGCCCAGGTGGGGTCCTCCCTGGTATCCCCTCCGCGCCTGCCCGCGGGAGAGCTGGGATGGGGGAGGAGGCGAAGGAGACAAAGGAAGCTCTCCCCTCCCCCCGCGCTCTGGCCGGCGACTGGGGCAGTCTGACCCGGAGGACCTGAGTGAAACAGGGCGCAGGTAGGGGGGTACCGAGATAACCGGCGAGGGGCGCGCTGGGCACCGGGTTGTATCGCCTGGCCCCGCCCGGGAATGAGGACGCGCGCAGGGAGCTGTCCCCTGGCTCTGGTGCTGGCCGCAGCTGGCGGGGAGGGGTTGAATGAAGGGCTAGAGCCAGGATGGAGAAGAGGGGTCTGGCTCCCCATCACTTATCTTCGAAGCCTATCCCTGTTTTCTGCCCGAGGGGCACCCCCGACCTCGCCCAAATTGTCCAATCCCCTGTCCCCGGAAAACAGCCATCCCTGGGTTGGGGCAAGGACTTGTGGGTCCTTAGCAGGCTTTACCCCTGATTAGTGGTACCCCTGGGGAAGACCCACTCTGCTCCGGCCCTCTGATTCCTCAGCTGAGGGTGGGAGGGGGGCGTCAAATTTCAATTTCCAGACAGTATTGAGAATCTCCTGTGTGCAAAGCCCCAGGCTAACTCTGAAGGGCTGGATTCCCGATTGAAAACTCTTGGCCTGATCCCCACGATCTCTGAGCGCAAGGCCATAACAGTCCATGTCAACTGTCTCTGTCCCACACTCAGGGGGCTGACACCTGGTGATTTCAACACTCTCAGATCTAGCTACTTGCATGTCTTGAGTGTCCAGATGCCAAAATTGTAAGAATCTGTGGTTTCAACATGTTAGAGTATCATCCTGACATTCTTAGATCTTGTCCTTACTTTGGATTACAAAGGAAGGACCTGCTGATCTCCCCCTCTTACCTCTCTGCCCTCATCTCCCATCTCGTCCCCATCAACCGCCCGCATGGCTTCCTCACTTCATTCAGCTCTCTGCTCAAATATCTTATCAGAGAAGGCTTCCTGACCATGCTGTCTGAAACAGCGCCCCTTTACTTTCATGAGTACCTTGCCTCATTTTACTCCATGCACTCATCCGCACCCAACATCATATATTCACTTGCTTATTGCATTGCCTGTCTCTTCTAGAGTGTTAGCTCTATGAGAACAAGGATCTTGTCTGTTTTATTCACAGCTGTATCCGTAGGAGCTAGAACGGTGCCTGGCACATAGTAGGTGTTCAATAAATGGTTGTTGAAAGAATGACTTGAAACTTTCTAAGATTCCTAATTTGAAGATTCCACCACTAAGGTTCCTGGCTTTGTACTTCTAAGGCTCTGAGCCTCTGATGGCAGTGAATGTGGAGTCTGTATGTAGAATGTTCTAAGAGTCCCGTGATTCGCATATTCTAAGATTCCTTAATTCGGACTGTCCAAGATTCCAGGACTGGCACGCTTCTGTGATTCGGACAGTCTAAGCTCCTAAGAGTGTTCGATTCTTTCCCTCTCGCAGAGGAAGCTCCGTCTACAGCCTCCTCCACCCCCGATTCCACGGAAGGTAGGCGGCTGGGGCGGACCGAGGGTGTTCACTGCGGGCGGGCCAGCGTCCTGCTCAGAGGCGCTCACGTGGTCCTCCTTCACCCACTGCAGGAGGGAACGACGACTCAGATTTTCGAGAGCTGCACACAGCCCGGGAGTTCTCGGAGGACGAGGAGGAGGAGGAGACTACGTCGCAGGACTGGGGCACCCCCCGGGAGCTGACTTTCTCCTACATCGCCTTCGATGGTCTAGTGGGCTCCGGGGGCCGCAGGGATTCGGCTGCCCGCCGCCCCCGGCCCCAGGGCCGTTCAGTCTCAGAACCACGGGACCCGCACCCTCAGGCTGGCCTGGGCGACAGCTTGGAGAGCATCCCCAGCCTGAGCCAATCCCCAGAGCCCGGACGCCGTGGCGACCCCGACACCGCCGCCCCGGCCGAGCGGCCCCTGGAGGACCTCAGGCTCCGGCTGGACCAGCTGGGCTGGGCGGCCCGCGGAGCGGGATCCCGGGAGGACTCTGCCACCAGTAGCTCCACCCCGCTGGAAGACGAGGAACCCGATGGATCGGAGGCGGGAGAAGCTGGGGAAGGTGAGATGTCCGAGGTGCTGGGACCAAAGCCAAGAGGGTGGGTGGTCTCTCCTCAGGGCACCTCCCAGGAGAAAGCTCACGGCCTTCTCTCTCTACCGCGCCAGAAGTGGACCTACAACTCCGACTTGCTCAATCCTCCCCGCCAGAGGGCTTGCCTCCCCAGCCCAGTCCGGGCTCCGGGACCCCCCAGGCGGGTACCCCGTCCCCACCGGGGTCTCGAGATTCGAACTCTGGTCCTGATGAGCGCTCACTGGAAGCAGAAGAGCCGTGGGGACCGCTGGAGCGGGAGCCAATCAGGGCACAGTGCCTGGATAGCACGGACCAATCAGCATTCACGTTGGGGCCACACCTTTTAGGTAAGCAGCAGGTGTGAAGGTATTCCATTGGAGTACTGCAAGGCAAAGCGTGAGGACTGGCATTTGAAGGGACCAACCTCACAAAGGAACAGAGGCTAGCGGAGCAGGCAAGAGGTATTGCTATTGGCTAAACTTCATAAACTCCGGCCTTTTAAAAATGTTTCTGTTATCTGAGATTACAATTGGCTCTTTAGATATGATTCCCCGCCCACTTAAGAGTTAGCCCTTCTAGCATTTGGACTGGCTGGTTGCTATAACAGTCCTCCCTCTTTTGGAGTGCTCCCCCTAGAGGTTGATTTTGCCAGGCCAAATCCCTGAAAAACTAAAGCTCTCTCCTGGATGTGACCATGGGACATTTACAAGTAAACTCTATGCCTTTTTGCTCTATTGCCTGGGCTAGAATGCCATGGCGTCAGCCTAGCTCACAGCAACCTCAAACTCCTGGGCTCAAGCGATCCTCCTGCCTCAGCCTCTCAAGTAGCTGGGCAGGTGCCACCATGCCCATCTAATTTTTTTCTATTTTTAGTTGCCCAGCTAATTTTTCCCCCTATTTTTTTTTTCTTTTTTTTTTTGAGACAGAGTCTCACTTTATTGCCCAGGCTAGAGTGAGTGCCGTGGCGTCAGCCTAGCTCCCAGCAACCTCAAACTCCTGGGCTCAAGCAATCCTGCTGCCTCAGCCTCCCAAGTAGCTGGGACTACAGGCATGTGCCACCATGCCCGGCTAATTCTTTCTATATATGTTAGTTGGCCAATTAATTTCTTTCTATTTATAGTAGAGATGGGGTCTCGCTCTTGCTCAGGCTGGTCTCGAACTCCTGAGCTCAAACGATCCGCCCACCTCGGCCTCCCAGAGAGCTAGGATTACAGGCGTGAGCCACCGCGCCTGGCCTCCCCCTATTTTTTAATAGAGTCGGGGTCTCGCTTTTGCTCAGGCTGGTCTCGAACTCCTGACCTAAAGTGATCCTCCCACCTTGGCACTCAATCCGTGAGCCACGGCGCCCGGCCTCTATGCCTTGTAAAACTCTTCTTTTCCTTCACTACATCTGTTGGCCAGTTGTAAAGAGACCCAGCCTTACTTTAAAATATGCTCCGCCTCCAGGAACGGCCAAGGATTGGTGTAGATATCACTGCTTCTGGCTGTTTACAAGAGAGTTCCAATTTTGGAATTGTCCCCACCTCTATGGACAGCCATTGGCTGGGTACAAAGGGGCCCCGCCTCCCTACTCCCTCACTCCGGGTCCCACTGAAGTGGGCAAAATCCCCGAGAAGCAGCTGTGTCCGCGGCCTCTCCCTCGGAGCCGAGATGGGGAGTAAAGGTGGGCTTGTTGGGGGGGAGGCTGGACCCGGGCTGGGGGATGGCGGAAAGGGGCCCAGATTCGCTCTTGTCTCCCTCAAATTTGGGGTACGTTTCCTGTTGGTCTGATTCCCCAGCGATGCAGGCTGGGGCCGGGGGATCGAGGAAGTGTCTAGGGAGGGTGTGGAGGGAGCCCGGGGTCCCTGCTCCTTCCAGCCAAGGCTTTGAGGCCCAGGAACAGGGAGGCCCCCTCCCCCAGCCTTGGGCCCAGGCGGCGCTGTCACTCAGAGGTTGGATGTGCCAGCACAGCTGCGGGGTGAGGCCCCCTCCCCCCAGCGTGCCTAAACTTAGACCCCGCCTCGGGCGACCCGGCTCCTCCCCCACCCGCTGGCACGGGCCTCCCTGAGCCTGGGCCCTAAGGGGCGGGCCTTGGAGAGGGGAGGGGGCTGCCCTATTTAGAGTAAATGAGAGCAGGTGTGTGCAGAAGCGAGGGAGGTCAGCCTCTGAGAGGGGCCAGTGGGATGGATCAGTTTGATCGAAGTGAGAGTGGGAGAAGGGAGAGGATCTGGAAAGAAATAGGAGGATATTGAGCTCTTGGGTCAGGGCTCCAATGGGAGCAGATTTTCAAAGTTTAGATGGATGAGATGAAACATTTGGGTCCAGAATTCACTGGTCAGGGTTCAGATTGGGCTCAGGAGTTGCGAGATGAGCTTAGGGTCTCAGAAAGGGGTCAGAAATTTTGCGTTAGGGCTTAGAAAGGAGTATGGTGTTATTAATACATTTAGGACATAGAAGAAATGTGTTGGTAAGGGTATTAAGGAGATATCACTTTACACCTATCAGGTTGGCAAAAGTTAAAAAACAATAACATCCATTGCTCGGCAGGATGCTGGGAAAAGATCACTCTCATGTTGTTTGTGGAAATAAGAATTGTTACTGACATCTTGCTAGTAAGCAATCTGACAACATTTATGACATTAAAAAATACATAACCAGTCCACCCAGCAATTCCAAAATAGAAGTTCCAGAAGGTAGGAATGTCTGTAAAAGGGTGTTGCTTGCAGCATTCTTTGCAGAGGAGGAGTTAGGAAACAGTGACTGACCCAGCAACAGGTACATGGCTGAATAAAATGACTGATGGCACAGCCATGCTACAGAGTACCGCGTAGTCCTTAAAAAGAATGAAGTAGGAGCTATTCTGGTTGACAAGGAAGGAATTCTAGGAGGAAAAGTGCAGTGAGAGATGCATGATGCAGAAAAGTGTATCCATAATTCCATTTTCTCAAATAATGACCAAGAAGCATCAGTTCGTACTTATGTGTCCACAGATAATTATATGGGGAGGAGCAAGATTAAGGGGGACTTGCTAGATGGTTAACTTGCCTTTTCCAGGAGAAGAAGGGAGACAAGCACGGAATAAGAGAGGTCACTAAAAATTTGGAAATAGGGTTAAGGCTCAAACAGGTGTGTCCAGAGGTCATGGTTCAGCTATGGGACAGGAAAAGGGAGGTCAAGAGATCAGCCAGGTGAGGTACAAGCCCCAGCCTGATGCCCCCCACCCCTCCACAGTGGCGGACCTGCTGTACTGGAAGGACACGAGGACGTCAGGAGTGGTCTTCACAGGCCTCATGGTCTCCCTCCTCTGCCTCCTGCACTTTAGCATCGTGTCCGTGGCCGCCCACGTGGCTCTGTTGCTGCTCTGCGGCACCATCTCTCTCAGGGTTTACCGCAAAGTGCTGCAGGCCGTGCACCGGGGGGATGGCGCCAACCCTTTCCAGTGAGAACCCCCAGCCCCTGACCCTGAGCCCTGTCCACACCCCCGCTCTGACCCATGACCTCAAATCAGCCGCTAACTCTCACCCTGGCCCTGACCCATCTGATCCTTTTTTTTTTTTCATCCTCTTCCTTTAAACTACACCCCCCACCAACCCTAATCTCTGATCCTAACTTTCTACCCTTGATCCTTGATCCCTTCTCCTGACCCTGACCTTGACCCCAGCCCTCTACTTGTGGTTCCTTTGATTTGTGCCTCAGTCCTAACTCTGGTCTTCTCTGCAATCCACATTTCTTGTCCCGTTTGCAGCCACCCCACCACGCCCCACCACCAGTCTGAGCTTGTGGCCACTGAGTCACCCCACCCCTTTTGTACCCTCAGGGCCTACCTGGATGTGGACCTAACCCTGACTCGGGAGCAGACGGAACGTTTATCCCAGCAGATTGCCTCCCGCGTGGTCTCTACGGCCATGCAGCTGCGGCATTTCTTCCTGGTAGAAGACCTCATGGACTCCCTCAAGGTGCCCTGAAGCCCTCACCCCCTCCTGGGTTCCCGACCTTCCCCTCTGTGCCCCTGGGGGTGAGAGGGCCATTGCTGGGAGTGCCCTGTGGGTCTGCTAACCCTCTCCCTCGCCCCCAGCTGGCCCTTCTGTTCTACATCTTGACCTTCGTGGGTGCCGTCTTCAATGGTTTGACCCTTCTCATTCTGGGTGAGCTGGGAAGGCTGTGGGGGCAAGGCGGGGAGCAGGGCTGTTGGGTTTGGTGGAGCACAGGGCTCCTGGGAGCACCCTGACCTCCATCTCTGTACCCGCAGGAGTGATCGCTTTATTCACTGTCCCCCTGCTGTACCGGCAGCACCAGGTGAGCGTGGCAAACCTTCAGTGACCCCCCACCGCCCCCCCAGTAAAACAGAGGCGATCTCACTGCCTCCCTTCCAGAACCTGGGTCCCCTGCACAGATGTCCCAGCCAGACACAGGTGTTCAGGCTGCTGCCCCTCCACAGTAGAGCTGGAGTCTAACTAATACGTTTCAAGAGCTGGAGATGGCCATTTTCATTGATGTCCCCTGACAGAGCCCGAATCCTACTGACATAGCCCAACTCATGGCAGGTGGACTAACTGCTGCTCCTACCTGAGGATGGATGCCATCCAACTGGCATGTCCTAGCCAGAGAGAGCCTGGCTGATGTCCTCTCTCCTGTGACACAGCTTGAGGCTGAACAACACCCACCCCAGCCAGAAAACAGGCAGAGATCAATGCCTTCTCTCCCCAACACCGCCGGGGGCTGACAAACAGACTTTCCAGTTGGAGACAGACTGACTGATGCCCTTACCCCTAAAACAGCCAGGGGCCTCACATGTCACCTGGTGTGGTGGCTGTTGCCAGGGACACTGACATAAGCAGGACCGACTGAACATCCATCCTGTCCGGAGACAGGCAGACAGACTGACACTCCCTTCCCCAGCACAGCTGAGAGCCAGATGATAACTGGTGGTCCTAACACCCTCACTCGTAAGGGGGAAGGGGGGTCACTGAGATTCTCAAATTCAACTAACACTGTGAATTAAACTAGTATTTAAGTCAGTCCACCCAGGAACTCGACACAGAGCGGGGCCCAACCAACTGACCCTACAGCTAGAATCTCTGACCGCCAATGTATTTTATTAGGTTTAGAGTTGAGGGTGGGGTGGCGGGCCACTCCCCACAACTCCTGATTTGGAGGTGGGGGCAGAAGCAGCCTTCATTCACCCCTGCGTGGTCTCCCCAGGCCCAGATCGACCAGTACGTGGGATTGGTGAACAGTCAGTTGAGCCACATCAAAGCTAAGTAAGGACCTGTGACCCAGACGGATGGGAGGGGGTGGGGCGGGGGGAGCTTGGGAACCTTTGCCTTCTGCAGTCCCTGACCTCAAATCTCCTGGCGCTGAATGCCCCCTTCTCAGAGAAGGGTGAGCGTGACAATTCCAACCCAGGCCATTAGGTGGAGGGCAGGGGCAGGCTTTGGGCTCCTAGCTAGTTGCCCCACCCTGCCCTCCCCTTACTTCCCCATGCCTGCGTAGTCTCTTGCCCCACTTGGTGACGCCACCTGTTTCCCCTACAGGATCCGAGCTAAAATCCCAGGGACTGGAGCCCTTGCCTCTGCAGCAGCCACAGTCTCCGGATCCAAAGCCAAAGCCGAATGAGAAGGGCGTCCCTGTGCACCCACTCCCAGCAGCCCTCTGCCCTCCTCCATCTCCCTTCCCTCCCCACCCTCTCTCCCCTTCTCGGCCCGAGCCATTTTCTGGTGACTGTCAGGATCATTCACTAGGGAATCTGCGCAAATTGCCCGAGCGGCCAGGACTACATCTTCCAAGAGGCTCTGCTCCAGCAGTCCGGGAAAGGCGAGGCACCTTGGCCGCGGCGCCTGCTGGGACTTGTAGTTGACTAGACGGGGCACTGCCCTGCACTTCTGCGACCCCGCCGCTGGAGGCGCCGTGAGGGGTTGGTGTCTCCTGGACACCACTAGCCCCAACGCTGGGGCTTTGCATGTGGCCCAAGGGAGGCCTGAGCTTGGATTTACACTGTAATAAAGACTCCTATGGAAAACCCAAGGCCTCCTGTACTTCCAGACTCCTCCTGCACTGAAAAGTACTTTTTTTTTTTGAGACAGAGTCTGGCTTTGTTGCCCAGGCTAGAGTGAGTGCCATGGCGTCAGCCTAGCTCACAGCAACCTCAAACTCCTGGGCTCAAGCGATCCTCCTGCCTCAGCCTCCCAAGTAGCTGGGACTATAGGCATGCGCCACCATGCCTGGCTAATTTTTTCTATATATGTTAGTTGGCCAATTAATTTTAATTTCTATTTATAGTAGAGACGGGGTCTCGCTCTTTCTCAGGCTGGTATCAAACTCCTGACCTTGAGCAATCCGCCCGCCTCGGCCTCCCAGAGTGCTAGGATTACAGGCGTGAGCCACTGGCCCGGCCTGAAAAGTACTTAAATGGCACTCCAGGAGAACCTTCCCTATCTCTGGGGGAGAAGTCTCCTTTACCATCTACTTAGGTTATGAAATGATTGAAAGGGAAAGACCACCCACTCCAGGGCTAGCCAAGCCTTGACAGTCACTGTCTGTGCCTGTGCTCAAAGCAGGCATCACTAATCGCTCCCACACTCTGCCTCTCTGCACCCACCTGACCTGAGCCCAGACCCATGTGTCATACAGCCTCTGGATGCCCCCCCACCCCCAAACATATCTAAACCTCTTTCTCATCCTACCTGATTTCCAACTCAGGCATGTCTCACTGCCTACATTGTCACCAGGCCAGACACCCAGATATGGCCCTGGCCTCCTACTCCCTCACCTCCCACATTGAATCAGTCACGAAGTCATGTTTATTCTACCGTACAAACATCTCTCATCCACCTACTTCTCTCCATCTCAATTGCCTTGGGGCCAAGTATAGGGCTCAATGGCCTCTCTGGGACTCAGGCTTCAAAACTATAAACTGGGGAAGGGGGAAACAGGAAGGGGCAGGGGGAAGATGGAGGAGACTGAAGTCTTAAGATGACCCGCAGACCTGGGTTTGAATCTCGGCTCCACTACCTCTTGGCTGTGTGACCTTGAGCAAGTGACCACCTCTCAAAGCCTCAGTTTCCTCAAATGGAAACTGTCATCATAACTGTATTTACATATAAAGACCTTAGCACCAACACAGGGCCTGGTGCATAATATATCATGGTAATGACATTGCTTCCCAAACCTCAGTCATTCCCTCATGATCTTCGTGATCTTTATACCACCTGTTCTGTTATTCACTGAATATTTTTCTTTGAATTGGTTTATTATTTAAAAATATAACAAATGTCTTTCCAAAAGAATGACTACTTCACCAGCTTGAAAGAAGCCAGTATTGCTCACCAGAAACAGACAATAATAAAAAGAAACACAAATATATTAACATTTAAAATGTTTGTTCATGAATCACCTAAAATCATCTCACTTGCCCCTATCAACACATGTCACATTTTAGGAGATAGATGATGACATTCCAAGGAGTAGTTACAGCCTCAGAATTTGCATACAGGGGTGCCTACTAGCAACTATCTAACTAAAACAAAGAGGGTTTAGGGGACCTATATTGCATCTGGATTTGCCCAGCAGGGACAATATTTTAAATTTTCAAATGAATAAATAGCAAAATTTTCCAAAGATGCTTTTATTCAAATTTTTCATAAGACAAAATGTTCATTGATCTATCTCAAAGAGTGGTGGGAGAGGAACTGGTTGAAACTATGGGGCCAGGAATGGCTAACGCCTCCAAGCCCATCCTTGGTACCCTCGCTGGAGGCAGGAAACAGACTGAAGATTGAAACAGCCTTTACTGAGCACCTCTCAGTTGTCTGGTCCAGTGCCAGACTTTTATACCATTACGATTCTTCCAGTGAGATCAGTTGCACTTGTCCTGTTATACAGATGGGGAAACTGAGGCTCAAAGAAGGATAGTGATAATATTCATTCATTCATCCCACAAACATTTACTGAACATCTGCAATGTGCTCAGGTACATTTTAGGATATGACAGTGAACAAAAACAAAGTCCATGCTTTCACGGAGCTGATATTCTAGTGAAAGCAGACAGACAACAAATAGAATATGGCAGGGAGTGACTGGGGCAATGGAGGAAAGTCTAGCAGGACAAGGGGATAGAGTGACAGGGCATGCTATTTTAAACTGGGTGGTCAGGGAAGACTTCACTGAGTGGTGATATTTGAGCAGAAGACAGAGAGAAGGGAGGCAGTGGATCATGTGAACATGTGGAGAAAAGGAGATCCAAGCTGGGGGATCAGCAAATACGACCGCCCTGAGGAGGTGACAGGCCTGATGTGGGCAGCAAGATACCCAAAGCCAAGGATATGAGGCGAAAGGAGTATGAGATAGGCTCAGAGGGGTGAAAGAGGGTAGATTATGGGGATTTATAAAATGGATTGAGAATTTTTACTTTTACTCTGAAAGGGACGTCATGGAAGAGTTTGATGCGAGGGAATGATACTGTTGTCAAAGGATCACTGACTTAGGGTATTAAAGGATCACCTTTTTTGTAATAAAAATTATGACGTTACAGGTTCGAGTCCCCCAAGTGGATGGACTGTGTGAACTGGGGTTATATCTAGTGTCTAAACTCAGAGTCCTGGGTGCTGAGGAGGATGATGTCTGTCATCCCCAGCACCTAGGACAGTGCCTGGCACACCGTAGACGCTCAATAAACAGTGCTCCGTAGGTCTCCGCAGTTCCACAAAAGAACAGCAGGTGTCGCACCAGCCCCACCACCTCCTGCCCGGAGTCTCGCGGGACAGGCTAAATCAGACTTTAGCAGGAGCCCACTCACTCCTCCGCAGGAGAAGGAGTCAGAATATTCAGCGAAGGCGCTTCTGAATGCCGAATTATGAATCTCTCCTTCTAAAAAACTGACTTTTCACTTTGGGAAAAGGGACTCCGGAGCCCTTCAACAGCTCGCCAGGTCCCCGGGAGCTGCCTCCCAGAATGCGCGGCGCTATGTAAATGAGACGGTTTTGTGAGTGCAAATGAGTCATGCTCTGCACCCAGAGGCAACATTTTCCAAGGACATCTGTCGTGATAAAGGTATGGGAAGGATTGATAGCTGTGGCAATCAACCACCTCACATCCTCCGAAACTCCAAAACCATAACTGTAAAAGGTAAGCATTTCTGTACTTTATATAGCTTCCCGGGATGCAGTGGTTTCTGCCCGGATGATCCTCAGTGGTCTGGGGTGCAGGCTTCAAACCTGTAGCTGTCTAGCGACAGAGTGGTTCAATTCCACCTTTCGGGCGACAACGCGTCCGTTTTGCCTTCCTTGAAACCGAACCTTAGCTTGCGGGTTTTCCACGGGAACGCTACTCCAGCCCGCACCTGGAGAGGTCGCTGCGGCCCTCCACATCCCAATTTTTTTCCTTTTTTTTTCTTTTTTGTGTTTTCTTTTCTTTTCCTTTCTTTTTTTAAATTTTTTTTTAACAATAAGAAAAAAAAAAATCAAAACCCCCCCACATCGCAATTTATAGCCTATGCCTCAGGGGTTTCTGCCTGTGGTTACTTTTTTTTCTACCCATCCCACCCCCATCCCCTGGGATAGAAAAGCTCCTCTACCCAGTTCACAGTTCTAGAATATTTCCAGTTTGGAAGTTACTCCGGATTTTTTTCCTTCATTTGCTTACTCATTTAGTCATTTGCTCACTCATTTATTTAATCACCCATGCACATATTAGTCAAATGTTTGCTCATTTGTGCATTCTGTCATCCACTCATTCGACAAGTATTTGCTCGCCTGACCCTGCACTGAGCAGTGCTGGGGACATAGTGGTGATGACAGCCCTGGCCTTGGCCTCTTGGTGCACTTGGTCCAGTGCGGGAGACTAACCTTAAGCCATCCTGTAATTACACATTTAATTAACAACTATTATAAAGGTGATAACTGCTGGGAGGGAAAGGTACAGAACAAATGAGGCCAGGCAGGGCTCGGTGGCTCATGCCTGTCGTCCTGGCACTCTGGGAGGCCCAGGCCGTAGGTAGGATAGCTTGAGTTCAGGAGTTCAAGACCAGCTTGAGCAAGAGTGAGATCCCCATCTCTTTTTTATATTATTTATTTTATTTTATGTTTTCAGCATATTATGGGGGTACAAATGTTTAGGTTACCTGTGTTGCCTTCCCCCAGTTCTTCCCCAGAGTCAGAGCTTCAAGCGAGTCCACACCCCAGATGGTGCGCATGGCAGCATCGCACTCATTAGTATGTATACACCCATCCCCTCCTCTCCCTTCCCACCTGCCCGACGCCCGATAAATGTTATTCCTATATGCCCACTTAGGTGTTGATCAGTTAATACCAATTTGCTGGTGAGTCCATGTGGTGCTTATTTTTCCATTCTTGGGATACTTCACTCAGTAGAATGGGTTCCAGCTCCATCCTGGAAAACCCAAGAGGTGCTATATCACCATCGTTTCTTATAGCTGAATAGTACTCCATGGTATACACAGACCACATTTTATTAATCCACTCAGGTATTGATGGGCGCTTGGGTTGTTTCCACATCTTTGCAGTTGTGAATTGTGCTGCTATAAACATTCGAGTGCAGGTGTCTTTTTTATAGAGTGTCTTTTGTTCTTTTGGGTAGATGCCCAGTAATGGGATTGCTGGATCAAATGGTAGATCTACTTGTATCGCTTTAAGATATCTCTATATTGTTTCAACAGAGGTTGCATTAGTTTGCAGTCCCACCAGCAGTGGAGGAGTGTTCCTGTCTCTCCACATCCACACCAACATTTATTGTTTTGGGACTTTTTGATAAAGGCCATTCTCACTGGAGATAAGTGATATCTCATTGTGGTTTTGATTTGCATTTGACCTGCTGATTAGAGATGTTGAGCATTTTTTCATATGCTTGTTGGCCATTATTCTGTCTTCTTTTGAAAAGTTTCTGTTCATGTCCTTTGCCCACTTTTTGATAGGATTGTTGAATTTTTTTTTGCTGATTTTTCTGAGTTCTAAATAGATTCTAGTTATCAGCCCTTTATTGGATGTGTAGCTTGTGAAAATTTTCTCCCATTCTGCAGGTTGTCTGTTTACTCTCATAACAGTTTCTTTGGCTTGCAGAAGCTTTTTAATTTGATCAGGTCCCATTTATTTATTTTTGTTGTTGCTCTGATTACCTTTGGAGTCATCTTCATAAATTCTTTGCCTAGGCATCAATGTCTAGAAGAGTATTTCCAACGTTTTCCTCTAGAATTCTAATAGTTTTATCCCTTAGGTTTAAGTCTGTTACCCAGCGTGAGTTGATTTTTGTGAGAGGTGAAATGTGTGGATCCTGTTTCAGTCTTCTACCTGTAGCTATCCAGTTTTCCCAGCACCATTTATTGAGTACGGATTCTTTTCCCCAGTGTATGTTTTTGTCTGTTTTGTCAAAGATTAAATGGCTAAATCCTAGCACTCTGGGATTCCGAGGTGGGCAGGTCGTTTTAACTCAGGTGTTCAAGACTAGCCTGAGCAAGAGCAAGACCCCATGTGTACTAAAAATAGAAAGAAATTAATTGGCCAACTAAAAATATATATAGGCCAGGTCCCCGTGGCTCATGCCTGCAATCCTAGTACTCTGGGAGGCCAAGGCGGGAGGATTGCTCGAGGTCAGGAGTTCAAGACCAGCCTGAGCAACAGCGAGACCCTGTCTCTACTATAAATAGAAAGAAATTAATTGGCCAACTAATATATATAGAAAAAATTAGCCGAGCATGGTGGCGCACGCCTGTAGCCCCAGCTACTTGGGAGGCTGAGGCAGGAGGATTGCTTGAGCCCAGGAGTTTGAGGTTGCTGTGAGCTAGGCTGATGTCATGGCACTCACTCTAGCCTGGGCAACAAAGGGAGACTCTGTCTCAAAAAATAAAAATAAAAATATATATAGAAAAAATTAGCCAAGCATGGTGGTGCATGCCTGTATTCCCAGCTATTCGGGAGGCTGAGGCAGGAGGATCGCTTGAGCCCAGGAGTTTGAGGTTGCTGTGAGCACGGCTGATGCCACGGCACTCACTCTAGCCCGGGCAACAGAGTGAAACTCTGTCTCAAAAAAAAAAAAGATTAGATGGCTATATGAGAATGGTTTTTGTTTGTTTGTTTGTTTTGTCTCACTTTATTGCCCA
>VSMD01070350.1:0-31999 GCA_008750895.1 Mirza zaza
AGATTCTCTCCTGGGTTTGGAAGCTTAGTGACCTAAGGAACCTGGTGAGATTTGGGGGAGGCTAGATGGCCACCCCTGATGTTACACAGAGGCCTGTACCAGGGTTCTAAAGATCACAGTTCCCTAAAGAAAGCCTTCTTAGCCTGACAGGCAGCTAGTTAGAGCTTTTGCCTGGGCATCAGGAGACCTGAGCTCTGGTTCACTTGACTACCACTTTGGCAAGTCCTGGTCCTTCTCTGGGCCTCAATTTCTTTTCTGTGAAGTGAGGCTAATGCTCTCTGGACCCAGACTACCTCTCACGGTGCACGTGAGTACTCTGCCCACTCCCCACACCCAGTGCCTGTTACCTCCAGTGGGTTCTGCTGACGGGGGGAGTATCTGAGCCTGCAGAATCCCAGTCTCTCTCTGCGATGACCTGCTGGCTGATGGAGGTGGGCAGGCTCACCAGCACCTGGTGGAGCAGCTTGGCTTTGCCAACCTTGATGCCTTCGTACAACACAGCGAGGAGCAGGACCACCAACACCGAAAGGGCTATGCCTGTCAAAGGAGGCTGAGCTGCAGAGACCCAGCCAGGCCAGCGCTGCTTCCCTCCCAGCACCTCCCCTGAGACTGGCCCAGCTGGCAGCAGAGCACCTCCACTCATTCCGTGGAGTGCACTCCGTAGACCTCTCTCTTGCATCTTCCTCCCCGCCCTTGCTGAGCTTAGAACTTCTTCAGTCTCTTTCCCCCTCCAGATCTTTTTGGGTGGGGTTGGCCTACTGGAATGTGGCTTTGAGATCAGGAAGATAAGCCACCTAGAAAAGCCAGGGGCTAAGGGTGAAGAAGCCATATACTGTCGCCCCAGCCACTCCCCCAGCCGGCTGCACACATCTGTCACGACTTCTTATTAAGGGATCAGTACAGCAAGGTCCTAGTTACATGTAGGGGCACAGAGTCTGGAAAGAAAGATATACAGCACAGGGGTAATAGTCATCTCAGCAAAGTAGAATACAGGTGGTTTTATTTTCTTCTTGCCTAATTTCCTAAAGTTTCTTTTGCGAGTGTGCATTACTTTTTTTTTTTTTAAGACTAGTCAAGTGCAGTAGTGAGGAGGGGGGAAAGTAGTAGAACAAGGAGTTCAATCTGTAACTGACTGTGAACAATCACGTGAGATAACTCACTACCTTCGGACCAGCCATGTATTACTTTTATAATAGGGCAAAAAACCCAGTAAGTTATTTTTACAGAAAACATTAAGTGCTCACTAGAGCTGCTGTGTAAAATTAACTACCAATTGCTGCTTCTATTTCACAAATAGAGGGATAATAAATGGTCCAGCTAAAGTATTTTATTGAGCTCTGTGAAATATATATTTGGTCTCTGCCCTGGTTTCCTGGCACTCAGCTCCTAGAAAACCCTTGGAAACTCTAAAATGATGTCTTTAATGAGATGACTGGTGGGCGGGGCTCCTAGATGGCCTCCAGATGGCCTCTGGATCAGAAGGCCTCTGGATTGGGGCTGGTTGCCAGGGAAGCCAACCTTGTGCTTAGAGGTTTGGAACTTTCAGCCACGCCCCCAACCTCTGGGAGGTGAGAGGAACTGAAGGTTGAGTTGATCACCAGTGGCTAAAGATGTAATCAGTCATGCCAGCGTATGAAGCCTCCATATATAAACCCAGAGAGCTTGCAGGTTGCTGAACACATGGAGGGACCTGGAGGGTGGCGAGCCCAGAGAGGGCATGGAAGCTCCCTGCCCTTCCCACATGCCTTGCCCTAGGCATCTCTTCATCTGGCTCTTCATTTGTATTCTTATAATACATGGGTATATGTAAGTAAAGTGTTTTCCTGAGTTTTGTGAGGTATTCAAGCAAATAATCAAACCCAGGGAGAGGGGTCCATGGCAACCCCAACTGATAGCTGGTTGGTCAGAAGTATAGGAGGCAAACTGGGACTTGCTATTGGCGCCTGAAGTGGGGGCAGCCTTGTGAGACTGTGCCCTCAACCTGTGGTGTCTGCACTAACTCCAGCGGTGTTATGTTTGAATTGACTTGTAGGACACCCAGCTGGTATCAGGGAATTGGTTGGTGTGGGGGAAACCTACACATCTGATCTCAGAAATGTGTTGAGTGTAAGAAAAGGAAAAACAGTAAGTTGGTTTTTTTCTTTCACAGTCTCCCAGGAGGAAATCATCTGCAAAAGATGCAGGTTTTTAAAATATAAAGATAATTGCATGCACATGGTAAAAATTCAAACAGTACAAAAAGGTATACAATGAAAAGTAAATCGTCTTCGCACCCTAGACCCCAGTTCTCCTCCCTAGATCAGCCTCTATTTGTCTAAATGACAGCACCCTCTCTCTGCATACTCTTCTGCATTTGACCTCATCATCCTTTCTCCTTAGCTCACATAGATCTACCTTATTTCCTCCAGAGGCTTCATAGGATCTGAGATAGGTTATATTTTCCAAAGATAGCCAGCCCAATATACCGCACTCCACATGCTCACTCCTGCCTTCAAGTGGTAGGGTCCATGTCCCCTCCCCTTTAGCCTAGGAAGACCTTTGTGACTTCAACCAATAAAGGTAGAAGGAATGCTTCCAAAGTTGCGTCTTGAAAATCCCACGCACTTCTGCATTGTGCTCTTGGGACACTTGCTCTTGGAATCTAGCCACCTGCCATAAGGAAACCCAGGCAAGAGGAGACACTACATGTAGATGTTCAGGCAGCAACCCCAGCTGAGGTCCTACCTAACAAGCAGCATCAAGCACTAAAGGTGAGAGTGAGAACTTTTCAAGATGACTCTAGTTCCAGTCACTGTCTGACTATACCTGCATGAGAGACCTTGAGTGAGGACCACTAAGCTGGGCCCCGGCAAATCACAGAACCTCTGATAGAGTGAATGATAAAATGACTGTTGTTGTTTTAAGCCACTACTTACTCAGCAGTGGATAACCAGAAGTGGTAACCCATTGTAGGGATGACCAGAGTTTATTTGATCCCCACCTGCAATGATGGGCATTTGGGCTATTCCCAGTTTATTTCTAAGATGCAGTTATTTAAGTTGAAAAATAATTCTATCATGAATTGGTGCCAAACTCTGCCTTTCAAGTCAAATGAACACTCTTCCTTTTCAAATTGGTGTCTCATCTGCAGCAGCTGCTGTGGGCTTCTGAGCTGGTGCAGGACAGTGAACCCTGGATGAGAGAGGTGCCAGGTGGCACCAGGAGGCCTTGCTCTAGTCCTGTCTCCGATGCTTACTCACCATGTGACCCTGCACGAGTCTCTTCCCTCTTGGGGCTTCAGTTCTTTCCCCTATAATAAAGGGAAAACCTGCCTCCCTGCCCTCTCTCTCTCAGCCTTTGTGAGAATCAGTGAGATAAAGGAACCCTTTGCAATCCAAAAGGTAGTGATTGCAAATGGAATTATAAATGCAAAGTTCCCGCTTAACATGTATGCCAGGAGAGTTAGGTTCACTTAAATGCTCACAGAGAATAAAGAGAACCCAGGTCCTCCACTGCCTGGTGCTACAAGGCTTTCCAAACCGCAAGTTTGAGCATCCCAATTCCTACCTGCAGGACTGTGGACACTCCAGAAATCAAACAGCAGCACCACCTTGTCTGAGAAGATGAAATGCATCTGAAAGAGAAGGAAGCCTGCATCACAGGGGGCTTGGGGCAGTGGAAGTCATGGTCATTAATGGTCTCCAACAACTTCCTCTGGAAACCCAGAAAAATGAAGTCACTGGACTTCAGTGCTGGAAAGGCTACCAGAGGTGATGAGGGCTAACTGAGGCCATATGGAGCAGGGACTTGGCCAAGCAGGTCAGCAACAGAGCTGTAATTGAGCTGGCCCTGCTCCATGTGGAAGTGAAGGTCAGGGAGTGCCCATCCCTCATGGGGCCAAGCAGGCTCAGCATGTGACAGTGCCCTGACTATGAGGGGATGTCCCTTCTATGCCCTCCAAGCCCAATTGCCTCTTCTTACCCCAGTGCCCCAGCCACTTTGCTCCAGCACTGAGACAGGCTTCCCCAAGGGGAGCAATGTGGTTAGAGTCTGGAGTTCTCTGTCCTGGAAAATCCAAGCAGATCCTGCTGCGTTTATCATGGAGGGGCCCAGGGACAGCCATCTTCAATCTGTATTACATGTCCCTCCGCTCATCCACTACACATTTGCTGAGCCCAGGTCTGGGCCCAGCATTGTGGAGAAAGAGTACTATCTCTGGCCTTGAAGAGTTCACAGCCTTATAGGAAAGACTGCAGGTAGAAGCAGTGGCCATGCAGTGCCTGACGCCTTTCTCAAAGACTGCCTGCTCCGCCGTGTTCAGGGTGGCATCATGGGCTTATTATACATTATCTCATTTCAATGACACAACAGTCCTCTGTATGACAGGGACAGTGAGACACGGTGCGGATGAGCGATGCTATTATAACTGGATCTGCTAAACAGTCAGTTCCAGGGGAATCACTGAGAGACCAGCTCCACTCTAGCAAGTGGCTCAGTGAAGAGGGAAAGTAGGTCTCCTCAGACTTCAGGGCCTTATTACAAATGCAGGGGCCTCCTCAGACCCCTACATCAGAATCCAGGGGCAGAGCCACAGGAGGGAGGGACGACACAAGATTTTAACCAGCCCTTTCAGGGGATTCTGAGGCTCAGTTCAGTTTGTTACAGCTGGAACGGAGGCAGCAACGCCAAGTGGTTAGGGACACAGTTTCTGAAGCTGCACTGCCTGGATTTGCCTCCCAGCTCTGCCAGGAACCAGCTGCATGACCTGAGCTGCTGACACACATAAAGCCCCCTGTGGACCTCAGTGTCCTCATCTGTAAAGTGGAGATAGGACTCTAGAAACCCTTTCATTTGATTTGGCCTCATTTTCACAAGTTCCCTGTTAACATGGTACACACAGGCTCCCAGCCTGAGCTCCACTTCTACCCTAAAACCCCATAAAAGAAAAAAATGAGGCCAGGCACAATGGCTCATGCCTGTAATCCTAGCACTTTGGGAGGCCGAGGTAGGAGGACTGCTTGAGGCCATGGAGTTTGAGACAAGCCTAAGCAAGAGCAAGATTCTATCTCTACAAAAAACAGAAAAAATTAGCAGCGCATAGTGGCACATGCCTGTAGTTCCAGCTATTCAAGAGGGTTAGGCAGGAGGATCTCTTGAGCCCCAGAGTTTGAGGTTGTTGATGCCACTGCACTCTACCCGGGCAACAGAGCAAGACAAAAAAAAAAAAAAAAAAAAGGAAAAACATGAGTGTGCCTTGGGTTGGATGTTTCTGGGTTGGGTAGGGAACCTCATCCATATATCTCCTCAATTCCTGAATTCAGACTTGGACACTGCAGCTTTGGGTTTGGTAGAGACCTGGAAATAATCTGGCTGTTTTATATCCTGCACTCAGCAAACTTGCCTTTCAGTTCTCAAAGTGGTCTGACCTGTGTCACCACCCTTCCCCGCCCACTGCCTGTGGTGGCCAAGTTCACTGAAGACCCTGGATCTGCAGGATAGAGAAAGAAATGTAAAAGCATCTGACTGAACAGAATTGCCACGCCGCTACTGCATCTTCTCAGGGCCTGCATGTGCTTGCACCGTGCTCACCTTCCACCCTTTATTTGTATCTCTCCCCATGACATCACTGCACGTACCTACTATTATCAACCCCTTTAAATCAACAAGGCAGGCACAGAAAAGCCCACTTATCTGCCCAAGGTCACTCAGTGATCAGGTACCCAGGGCTAGAGATCTTTCTGGAAAGTCTGTGCTAGTTCTCAAACCTTATGCACAAGCAGCACCGTAGGTGTTTCTAGGGCAGATGTCTGTGAGGCCACACTTCGAGAAATCATCTGAACCATGATGCTCTCCTGCCAACCAGGAGGGACTGGTCAGGTAAATTATGTTAGAAGCTCAAAATGGAAATTTAGGCATTTAAAAATCATGTTGAAAAATTTAAAAATAAAAGTAGCTTTTTATCTCCCTCATATGAAGGTGGTACTTGGTCAATGCAAAAAGCTAAAACAGTACCGAAAAGAAAGTAAAAAGTATCATGGAGTCCTACTACCCAGAGATATCTCCTGTTAGGATTTCAAAAAGAATATTTGTTGACATGGCAAAATGTTCAGAAAAGACTGGAATACAAAAACAAACAGATATGAATAATCCTGTGAAGCTCCATTTACCCTGGAGCTGCACTCATTCGACTGTAGCAGAAGCTCTGGCACTATCCCTGCCAGGTGAGAGGGTTGAGTCCACTTGTGATAAAGCAGCTAGCATGGATGGAATGTCCCATGGGTAATTCATCAGTAAGGGAGTTTCCAAACTGGTTTCCTTCTGTCATCCTTGGGCCTGGGCCAGCTATGTCAGGGAGCCCAAACAGCCCACACACCTTTTGCTGTAGACCTGAACACTCACAGGACAGTAAAATGAAGTAAACCAAGACTTCCGTTTGTTGTGCTAGGGATGTGCAGACCCTGGAGATACAGAGATGAACGGGACACTACTATGTCCTTGGTCCTGAGAGAGCTACCCTCTCTGTGGGGAGGCAGAGGAGTGAACAGGTGTAGGTCAGAAAGAGAAAGGCACAGAACCGGTCCCCTGGGGGGTGCTGGGGAGCAAGCCACCTGAGAGTCACCTGACCTGGCCAGGGGCCAGTGGCTAAGACAGTTCTGAAGCCAGAGGAGCAGGAAGCAGCCAGGGAAGAGGGACGGAGCAGCGTGCTCAGAGCTGGAAGTGCCCACAGACACCATCTGGTTCCACCTCACAGAAGGTTCCACAACCTGGAGGGGCAAAGACTCTCTTAGTGTCTCAGACTTCCCTACTCTGGCCTTTTTGCCGGAGGAAAAGATTCCAATCAGCACACTGAGACCTGATGAAAGACTTGACTTGGGCTGCAGTTTTCAATTAAGGGACTTTACGGTCAGATAGATATTCAATTAAAGGGCTTTGTGGTCAGATATTGGAAGGGCAGGCCCCAATCTTGTTTTCCCACTTGGGATGAATCTCCGCCTCTGGCAGTTTAACTTATCTGTGCTTGATTCAGGGTGGAGTGGAGTGGGGTGGGGTGGGGTGGATCGGTCTGTGGGGAAGGAGGCAGCAATCCCAGGGACTTGTTTTCTTCTTTATCTTCTCATTGGAGTTACTTACACTTTGAGAAAAACCCTCTCATTTATAAACCGAAGAGTTCAGAAGGAGATTAAGGTCCCCATGCCAGGCTGACCCGGCTGCAGAACTTTTTCAAATCTTCCCATCTATTTTCCCTTTTAGAGGACCGCCAGAAGGTGAGGGTGGGCCTTTCTAAGCTTCCTGTATCTTAAATTCTATGACATTCTTCACGGGGATGAAGAAGACAATACGACTTCTTTAGAGACGAGAGTCTTGCTGCGATTCCCTCCAGCCCAGGTGAACTCTACCAAGAAGAACAGCTTGCCCAAGACCTATTTTCCGACTCAAAGCGCAGGGAGGATGGAAAGCAGCTGGGTGTGTTTTACTCCCAAAAGAATCAGACTTCTTGCCAAGGGCAGGGCAGGGCCGGGGCAAGGGATGTGTGCTCAAACTGGGGCTTTACTCTTCGTGGAAGCCCTCCTGGCATCTCTCCAAGTCACTGGCGCCCGTCCCCGGACGCCGGCCAGGGCTCAGGGCTGGGGACCCCGGACTGGGCTGTCTTCACCCACCGCGTCCCCACTCTCACGCCGCGCCACGGCAGGTGATCAGGAACTGCTCGGCTAGGCTAGCCGCACTGGCTCCCAGCGGGCGGGACAAACCAAAAGAAAACCCCAAAGCCACTGCAAGCTCTACCTGCAGCCACACGCCCCTCACCAGCCCTGGGCCAGCCGCGGCCAGGTTGTCCAGGAGCCCCGGGAGGTTGTTCCAGGGGACGCCGCCCCCGTCGCCCACCCGCGTCCCCTCCTCCCCGTGGCGACCGGGATTTACCGCCATGGTGAGCGCGCAGGGCGAGAGCAGGGACGCCGCCGCCTGCTCGGTCCTCCTCGCGCCGCCGAGTGCCTCCCGCCGCCGCCGCCGCGATCGCGACCCGGGCCGCGCGGGTCACATGGCCGGGCAGGCGGCGCGCGGGCGCCTGGGAGTTGTGGTCCCCGGGCGCGCCGCACCCCGGCGCCGCGGGCGCGCACCCCGGCCGGACCCACGGTCCCCGCCCAGCCGGGTCCCCGCCGGCCGCGGCGCCGCGTCTCCCAGGTCGCGAGCAAACGGGACGCCTGCCGCGTCCGTCTTGTCCCTTACTGTTTTGCGCCTGACTTCGTCTCGGCAATCATAACAATGTTGATTGCTCCTTGCTATAAGCGACGCCGAGCTTAACACAGGTCGAGTTGAGAATTGAAAAGTACATTCTCTGGGCATAATAGCCACCAATTTGGAGGAGATTAAATCAAATAGGCCCCAGACTTTTGATGTAGTCATTAAAAGATAATTACATTTTCTTTTTCAAAAATCTTTTCCAATCTGGTAAGTGAAGAGCAATATAGTGTTGTAATTTTAATTTGTTTTTCTTTGATTGCAAGGATAGTAAACTTTTGTTCTTATTGGTATTTGCATTTTCCTGTATTGCCAATTCCTTTCATTGATCCAGTTTTTTTTTTTTTTTTTTTTTGGCGGGGGGAGTATTTTGGAGGGAGGGTGAGGGACTTTTAACAGTTTTTAATTCTTAAATATATTTAGTAACCATTTGCCAATCATCCTATAAAGTAGGGTTTCTGAGGAGAAACCCTACTAGGGACAGTGTTAGGAAACATGTTGAGCCTGGAGCCATTGGCTTTGCGACCTTAGGCAAATAGCTTTTCATTTCTGAGCCTCAGTTTCCTGGTCAGTAAAATAAAAATAATAATAGAACCTATGTCATAGGGGTATTGTAAGGCGTCAGCGAAAACGTAGGTGTTAAATTCTCAGCATAAAACCTGGCAGTGGGAGCTTGCTCAATAAATGGTAGCCATTGTCATCGCTAATGGCAAAGATTTCCTTCCTCCGAAAGGAAGCTGTCTGCAAAAGGTCGAGCCAGCTCCTCAAGTTCACACAGCTTCTGAGAGTCTCCATCTGAAAACTAATGGGGGTTAGTGAGCAGTCATAGAGGGGGCGGCCTCAGGGGGAGAACAGGGGCACAGCCACCGTGGTGGGTCAAGGTCGGGAGGGAGGGTTGTGGTCCTGGATGTGCCAGATGGTTGGGAAGCAGTGGGAGAAAGGGTCAGCATGTCCTTGAAGCATCTGGCTCCCAAGAGCTGGGGAGGGGTTTGGGGATTTGGGTGTGCTTTTTCTCCTCTCTGGGCCTTAACTGGAAAGCAGGAGTAAGAAGATTTGATCTCTGCACAAGCTGAGGCTCCTGTGCAACACAGCCTTATTCATGTGACTGTTTTTGTTGGCTTTGTCACAATCTGATGACCTTCACAGTTAGCTCTAACTTCCTCATGGGTGTTGTGGTTGCAACACTCAGCCCTAAAAGGACTTTAAGTGCCTATTTCTTTCCGAGCCACCAGAGAGCCCCCTCCTCCAGCCCCTAGGCAGAGAACTTGGTGCAGACCACAGGATCCTAGCTCATAAAATCACACCACAGCTGCCCTAGCCTTGGTCCATGGCAAGAGATTCTTTCCAGATTCTGTATTTTGGCAGCCAGTGGACTCCCCTCCTCTCATGGAACAACAGAGAGTCTCTCATTGACTTTCTAGCACATACCCAGAGCCCCTGGGACAGAATCCCTAGTCAAGAAAGAAGGTGGTTGCCTTGGGTTGTCACAGAGATCGTTGAGGGTCCGTTTAACCTGGGTGCTGAGCTTGTAGTCGGTTGGTGGAGGGGAAATCCGACCAGTCATTTCTCTCTCTGAAGTTCAATAGAGGAACTTGAAGTCTTACAGAAAAACCACATGCACAAAATGTAATTCCTGCAGGATATCAGGCCTTTCTGTGGCTGTGTAACTCCAAAAATGCCACTGACCCTCTCTGGGCCCCAGTTCCCCCATCCGTACAGTAAGGGGTGGAAGGGATGACCCGTAACTGCCCCTTCACATGCTGCTGATCTGCAGGTATAAGTGGGCTTGAAGCTGGAGTCAAACACTTTATGGCCAGGACTTTTGCACGTTTTCCATCCAGCTCCATTCAGCTAGCCTCCCGTGTCCTGCTACATGTTACCATGTTATTTTATATTTACGCTATGAGTAGCATTGTGTGTCTGATGTGTGTGGCACAGGGAAAGTGTGCACATCCAAGGTTGGCCAGAGCATTGGGACAGTGTGTGTGTGTGCAGGGCCGTGGTTAGTGGACTTTGTGCTACTAAAGTGGGAGGAAGCAGGAGCCAGACCATCAACAACCTGAAGGCCATGTTTAAAGTCAGGAATTTATTCTCAAATAAGGAGGAACCACCAAAGGGTTTTTAATGGGTGTTTTTCTCCCTGAATTTTTGTCCTTTACTTTCCCAAATGTCACTCTCTTAGTGAGGCCACGCAGACCTCCCGATTTAACACCACAATCTCCCTTGTGTCCTGGTCCCACTTACTCTGCTTTATTTTTCCCTGTATACGTATCACCTTGTAGCATACTACCTATGAATGATACCCTGATTCATTATTCCTTTCTCTCCATTCAAATGGAAGCTCACCAAGAACAGGAATTTCTGTGGGTTTTTTTTTGTTTGTTTTTGTTTTTGTTTTTTGAGACAGTCTCACTTTGTTGCCTGAGTTAGAGTGCCATGGCGTCAGCCTAGCTCACAGCAACCTCAAACTCCTAGGCTCAAGTGATCCTCCTGTCTCAGCCTCCCGAGTAGCTGGGACTACAGGCATGCACCACCATTCCCCGGCTAATTGTTTCTATATATATTTTTAGTTGTCCAATTCATTTCTTTCTATTTTAGTAGAGACAAGGTCTCGCTCTTGCTCAGGCTGGTTTCGAACTCCTGACCTTGAGCGATACGCCTGCCTCGGCCTCCCAGAGTGCTAGGATTACAGGCGTGAGCCACCTCGCCTGGCCGGATTTCTGTGTTTTGTTCAGGAATGCATTCTTAGTCTCTAAAACAGTGCATATCACATGGTAGATTGTCATGAATATTGGTTGACTGAATGACTGAAGCCAAGTAGGCAGCCGTTCCATGCTTCATTGCTTCAGAGGAGGGAAGTGGAAGAAACAGAAGCAGCCTTTGAGACATGATGGTTTTGTTTCCCATGGGCATTGTGGCCAGTTTGGGGTGGTTTTGGGAAAGTGAGAAAATAAATTATGGAGAAGCAGGAGGAAGAGCAGCCCTCCCCACCCCGCCCTGCCACCCCCACCTGAAATACCTGAACCTAGAAGAGGGAGCAAGAACTGAGGGTCCTAGAGCAATGGGCCTGAGCCAGCTTTGGGCAGGGTCACCAGGGGAGACCCCAGAAGGAATGGGGCAAGGCGAGGCTCAGCAGACAAGACAGAGTATGACATGTCCTATGTGGGGTGGGGTACACCATGCCTGGTGTAGGGAGGGAGAATCAGAAACACCCAGAGGCCTTGCAGCCCAGGACAAAGATAGCAAACCCAACCATAGCCCTGCCTTGTGAGCTCAGACCAGGGGGAGAGAAACAATCAATCATACAAATAAGCAATCAATCCATTTAGAAGGGGCTAAAAAGGGGGAGAGGACTTCTTCAGAAGCCCCAGCCTTGACTTGTGAGGTCTTAGGAAAATTTACACAGAAGTGAGCCATGTGGGGGACAAGATCCTGGCAGGTATCCTGTCCTCTGCCCTCTTCCTCATCACTCCTGGGCCTTGAATGTCTCTCACTGCTCAGCAAAGGTGGTTAGATGGGCCTGATTCCTCTTGTGTCGACATCCAGCTGGATCTACATTGACAATTCCCCCTGTAACCACTTTTCTTCTATTTGCAAAGGCTCGATGTTCAAAAAAAAAAAAACAAAGGCTCTTGCTGTCTCCCTGGAACCTTGCAGCAATGCTGGGGCCAGAAAGAGGTGACCACCCTAGAGAGAGAGTGGGACTTACTTAGGATCTACTACCATGTTTCCCCAAAAATAAGACCAACCCATAAGATAAGCCCTAGCAGGATTTCTAAACAATTGCGCAATATAAGCCCTACACTGAAAATAAAACCTAGTGATGGGCGTGGCTACGCAGAGCATCTGCACAACCCATGCATTTCGTTGCAGAGTGGTAAAGAAGACAGCAGCCCTTCTTATCTGCCCCATTGTGACAGCTACTATCCCAGAGGTGACTGGAAAGGTGCGGGCAGCCCCACCAACAAAGTTGGCTCCCCCTGTCAGGTCCCGGCCATCCTGTGCGTGCTGCAAGCTGAGGCTTTGAGGGGAAAATAACACAGCCCCTGAAAATAAGCCCGAGGGTGTCTTCTTGAGGAAAAATAAATATAAGGCCCTGTCTTATTTTCAGAGAAACACAGTACGAGTCAGTGGCAGCTCTAGGCCACCAACTTGCCCCAGCCCAGCACCATGGCCAACTCCAGGGGGCTGTGAGCGGCTGTGGCAGCCTCAGACTCGCATGGCTCAGACTAGCATGCAAGAGGAGCCCCCAACTATAGTGAGAAAAGGGGCAGCCTCTGGCCCCAGAGAGGTCTGGACATTTTGCCCAAATGTATCTTAGACACTTCCTGGAATAACCCCAGTAGGACCCTGAGACCCATGCTTCACCTGTGTGGTGGTTTTAAAACTACAAATTCTTCGACATTCCTTCCATCTCTGGGGTTTCTGTTCTCTCTAAGCCAACCTCAGTGATGAACTTACATCCAGTAAATACAGCAAAAGTGATGCTCCCCAGCATCTGAGGCTAGTAATAAAAGGCAATACAGTCGTGCAAGATGGAAAGAGTTCTGGAGTTGGGTTGCACAACAATGTGAATGCACTTAACACCACTACACTGTACACTTATCATGGCTCATTTCCTTTTGCTGGAAAAAGAAAAAGAACTGTACACTTAAAAAGGGTTAAGATGATAAATTTTATGTTATGCGTATTTTACAATCTTAAAAAATCAGGCTCCATTCATACAATGGAATATTATTCCCACAAAAAAGGAATGAAGTACTGATACATGCTACAACACGGATGAATCTGGAAAACATACGCTAAGTGAAAAAAATCAGTAACAAAAGGCCACATGTTATAATATATGATTGCATGTATATAAAATGTGTAAAATAGGTAAATCTATAGAGGCAGAAAGTAGACCATTGGTTGCCAGGGGCTGGAGGAATGCAGAAATAGGGAGTAACTAGTAATGGATATGGAGGGAGGAAGTTTGAGTGATGAAAATGTTCTGAAATTATATAGTGGTGATGGTTGCACTATACTAAAACCATACACTTTAAAGGGAGAGTTTTAGAGTTATTAATTATATCTCAATAAAGTTATTTTTTTAAAAAGGCGATGCAGTTTTCATGTTGTACATTAGGTCTTTCACTTTCAGAGCTCTGAGCTGCCAAGTATAAAACCTCTGAATTCTCTGAGGCCACCATGCTGTGAGGAAGCCCAAGCCACACGGAGAGGCTGCAGGGAGGCACTGCAGTTGAGAGCCTGAGGGATCTCCCAGCTGTCTGCCGGCATCAGCTGCTCTCCTGTGAGTGGTGCCATCTTGGACGTCCAGCCTGGTCGAGCCTCCAGAAGAAGCGGCCTCAGCTGACATCTTAGTGAAATGACATGAAAGACTCCCAGCAGGAACTGTCCAGACAAGTCTTTCCCAAATTCCCATGCCACAATATCTTGAGCAAAACAAAATGGTTGTTTTAAACTAAATGTGGAGGTAATCTGTTAAACATTAATAGAGAACCAGAACACTTATAATCCAGCAGATTTCTTCTTCATTCTTTGAGTTCATTTAGTGAAGGTAAGATGAGGCCACGGGTGGGGAGTGTCTAACATTTCCTTTTTCTGAGGTGTTTTTTTTTTTTTTTAATTGACCATTTGTAACCTGCCTCCCTACAAAGGCTTTGTGGTGCAGCTCACAGAGAGACAGTCAAGAAGGAAAACAAAATACGAAATAAATGACGAAAAGATTCACAATGATCAGAGAAGAAAAGCAATGAAGTTACCCAGAAGAGTCCACAGGGATAGTCAGCTTAGCACGGAGCACACAGTGGGTGCTCACACACTGGCAGGTGGGACAGGATTGTGGTGTCAGGGACCCAGGGAGGACTCACAGAGTGGCATCAGGGAACATGCGTGGAGGAGACACATATGGTCAATGGTTCATATCTTCAAACCTGGAGACTCTGCCCTGTCAGACGCCCAGAGTGTTGGTTCTGGGCCCTGTTCTTCCTAAGAAGGAAGGTCAGAGCCTGAGTTCCTCGCTGCATGAGACATCCTTCTGCTCTGGCTCTGCCACCACCAGAGCCTGATGGTTTCCTTTTATCCTGGACATAACTCTGCCACCCTGTGGCTGAGCACTCAGAGTGCAGGTCCTCAGGGATCCTATTGCAAGTTTCCCAGTTCTCAGGGAGCCAGGACTATGCTAGTGCTCCTTTCTCCTGCTGGGCATCTCCCCATGCTGTGCACCCCAGTTTTCAGGAGATGGCCCCAAGGAATGCAGGGTGCACCTAAGTGCTTTTGCTCCTGGAAGTCTAGACTCCCCATCTATCCTCCTCTGGTGGTTCCGAAGCCTGCTGGAATACAGGAAAACGTGGGCCAGCCTGCCTGCCTTGGTGGGTGGGTTGGGGGCGAAACATTAGCTTCTTATGGCTGTTATAACCAATTACTGTAAATTGGTGGCTTAAAACAATGTGTATTTATTATCTCATGATTTTGAGGTCAGAGGTTTGAAATCAGTTTCACTGGAATGAAATCAATGTGTCAGCAGGAATATTCCTTCCAGGGGTCCAGAAGCTCTAGGGGAGAGTTAGTTTTCTTATCCTTGTCCTTTCTAGATTCTGGAGCTGTATACCTTGCACTCCTTGGCTTGGGGGGGCTTTCTTCCATCTTCCAAGCCAGCAGCAGTGCAACATCTTCAGATTTCACATTCTCTTCTGATACTGCTTAGATGTTTGGCCCTTCCAAGTCTCATGTTGAAATCTGATCATCAACGTCAGAGGTGGGGTCTGGTGGGAGGTGTTTGAGTCATGAGGGCGGATCCCTCATGAAAGGCTTGATGCCCTCCTTGTGAGAATGAGTGAGTTCTTGCTTTATGTGTTCACAAAGAGCTGGTTGTTTAAAGGAGCCTGGCATCACCTCCTTCCACTCTTACACCTTCTCTTGCCACGTGACACAATTGCTCCCCTGCTCCTTCCACCTTGACTGAAGCTGTCACCAGAAGCAGGTGTTGGTGCAATGCCTCTTGTACAGCCTGCAGAGCCATGAGCCAAATAAACCTCTTTTCTTTATAAATTACCCAGTCTCATTTATTTCCTTTACAGCAGTGCAAAATGGACTAATGCACCTTCTCTCTTCTGTACCCAATCTCCTTTTACCTTCTCCTTTAAGGATCCTTGTAAGTGCATCTAGGGATCACCCCAATAATCCAGGATTATCTCAATATCCTTAATTTAATCACATGTGCAAAATCTCTTCTGCTGTATGAGATAACATTCACAGGTTCCAGGAAATAGGACCTGGATATTTTTTAGGGCCATAATTCAGCCTATCATAGGTAGCATCAACATTTATAACTTTCCTCCTGTCTGCAAGGGCCTTCAGCCAAACCAGAGCAGACAACAGAACCATAGACAGCTGAGAAAGGAAAGAATGGTTTGCTTTAGCTTCCCCGGAAAGGTAAGTTCTGTGTGTATCCTTTCATTGTTGAAGCCAGGGCTGAGGAGGGTGACACCCCTGAGAATTCACAGGTACAGCCTCCTTCCACACCTGCTGTGAGGTTGTCCCTCCAGCTACCAAGGACTCCCAGGCCCTGCACATTTGCCTCCTGCAGGAAAGCTGCAACGTGTTCCCACTAGAGGTGCACCGAAGGCCAGCCCCTCGGACTGTCCCCCATTTGCAGGGTCAGCAGGTTTGAAAAACAGAGTTGTCCATATCTCATCCAGCTGATGACAGCAGATTCACAAATGCTTTTTAAAAAAACTTGTGGCAAAATACACGTAACATAAAATTTACCATCTTAACCAGTTTAAGGATACGATTTAGTATTGTTAATTATATTCATATTGTGCAACCAATCTCCAGAACTCTTTTCATCTTTCAAAACTGAAAATTTATACCCATTAAACAACTCTCTATTCTTTCCTCCCCTAGCCCCTGGCAACCACCCTTCTACTTTCTGTCTCTGTGAGTTTGATGACTCTAGATACCTCATAAGTGGAATCACAAAGTATTTGTCCTTCTGTGACTGCTTTATTTCACTTAACATAATGTCCTTAAAGTTCATCCATGTCTCAGAATTTCCTTTCTTTTTAAAGCTTAATAATATTCCATTTGTCAACCCAAAATAAGTGACTGAGACAAAGATCTCAATCAATGGAGGTTCATTAAGCCAAAGTTGAGGACACACTGAGAAATGTGTCCTGTTTTTGTAAAGGCAAACAGCCTTTTGTAAAGGCTGTTTTTGAAAAGGCAAATTTGGAAGTTTCAGTATTTAGAGGCGAGTAGGCAGAAAGGGGAAAAAAAGGCAGGAAAGGGGTAATGAGACCAACTGGTTACATACATGTGAGACCTAGGAAAATCTACATTTTACATAAGATAAGGTGAGTGTTAAAAGAGAAAAAGGGAATGAAGGAAGCATCAATTACATAGATGTTCCTGGGGGGAGTGGAAGAATGTTTGATCTTGTCTTATCTCTGCTCTCACCTGTGAAGATGAATACTTAGATTGCTTTCCACCTGTAGGCTATTGTGAATATTGCTGCAATGAACATGGGTATACAAACAAATGCTTTTTTAAAAAAGCTTTTTAAAAAAAATTTCAGAATATTACAGATGTACAAATGTTTTGGTTACATGGATTGCTTTTGTACTGCTTGAGTCAAAGTTGTAAGTGTGCCCATCACCCAGATAGTGTGCATTGCACCTGTTATACAAATGCTTTTTTACAGCGAGTGCTTATCGAGAATCTTGGCCCTGCAGTGCCAGAAAAGAAGATATGGACCCCCTCTCTCTGTCCTTGTGTAGGGTCCCTGCTGCATTTAGAATCCTGAATGTGGCCCTGAAAATCTCAATGTGATCCTGACTGTACACTATTTCCTAATCTTAGGGAAAGATGTGGCAAAGCAGGTCTCAGCTTATTTATGGAAATTTTCCTCTACAGCAGGTTTTTGTCTGTGGGTAAGAAAGAAACAAACTAGTAAACTTAAAACAGGTCAACAGAAGCATCTTGCGTTACCCACTTGTTGTCTACCGTGTACATTTTGGTTCCTAATGTATTATAAATGAAACAATCATTTGGTACTGGGGGAAGGACCCAACTGGAAAATGTCCTTATTTATCCTTTCTCTTTAAGTGTGATAAAGTCGGCCGGGCGCGGTGGCTCACGCCTGTAATCCTAGCACTCTGGGAGGCCGAGGCGGGCGGATTGCTCAAGGTCAGGAGTTCAAAACCAGCCTGAGTGAGTCCCCGTATCTACTATAAAAATAGAAAGAAATTAATTGGCCAACTAACATATATATATATATATATATAAAAAATTAGCCGGGCATGGTGGCACATGCCTGTAGTCCCAGCTACTTGGGAGGCTGAGGCAGGAGGATTGCTTGAGCCCAGGAGTTTGAGGTTGCTGTGAGCTAGGCTGATCCACGGCACTCACTCTAGCCTGGGCAACAAAGTGAGACTCTGTCTCAAAAAAAAAAAAAAAAAAAAGTGTGATAAAGTCTTCATCTGACTGAAATGGCTGACATGTGTCTGTTTTCAACCTGCATAAATGGCAATTTCATATAGTTCAGCCAATAGGTGAGAACTGTAGGAAGACCCCCTTCCTATGCCTGAGTCTGAGGAGGAAGGAAGTCTATGCTACACAAACCACCTGGCTCTGACACAGTCACCGTGGGGGACACAGGTAGGGAGAAGCTAGCTCTGCTCTGATAATAAAAGGTGTTTTCGTGAGTGTATGTGGGTCTTTGAGTGTGGCACTTCAAACGAAGGGGGAGAGGAGAAATGGGTGGATGCTCCCTGCTGGCCATGAGAAAGCCCCTGGGAAGCAAATCTGGGGCATGAATGCTGCAGGGTTAATAGACAGGCCACATCCTCAGTCCTGTATTTGGCAAACCCCAGGGCTGGCACTGCTTCCAACCAGAGCCAGGACTGGTTATGAGGTGTCTGTCTGGACCTGAGGCCAGTCTGTCTGGGTTCTTACTCTCATATCAGCTCTTGAATAGTCTGCTCCCATTTCTTCATGCTCTGAGACAGCCTTCTTTACAGACTACTTCCATCTGTAGGCCTCTGTCTGCCTTGCAGAGGGGAAGATGGGGCTGTCAGCTTCCAGAAAGCACCGTCGAGTTGCTTCTGTATAAATAAGTTGAGTGCAAGGACTAGGTAAAGAGATTACCTAAATTGCCTCTCTAGGAACTGAGAGAGCTGTTCCAGAGAGCCATAACCAGAGCTCTAGAGAATTCAAAAGAGCAAAAAGAGTACATGGCCCTTTCCTTCAGAGGGATAAAATGTAGTGGATGTCACCTTGGACAGAGACTCAGGAGGCCTGACTCCAGACTGTGCTATTACCCTGAAAACTTTGGAAAGTCATTTTCTTGTTCTGGGCATCTGTAGGAATAAACATAGTCTGTAGCACAGAATCTCTAAATTTCCTTCTTTGGTCAAGTCATTAGCACATAATATTGTAATGATCTTTCAACTTCTTTGTCTCTGCTACTGGAACATAGAGTTTTCTTCTCAATTTCCAGGGCCTGCTTGAATTTCTGGCATATATTAAGGACAACAATAACAATAATGGTATCTAATAGTTATTGAATATTTGCTGTGTGCCTAATTTTATGTCTACTTACTTCATGTGGATTATTTTTTCTAATTGCCACAATAACTGATGATGTAGGTACCATGATGATCCCAATTTTTTTTAGAGAGGCCAAGTAGCTTGCTGTAGGGTATACAGCAAAGGCCAGACCTCAAGAACTCTGATTCTAGAGGACCCCTCTTAGCCTAAGCAAAAGAGTCTTCCTTAGAAGACATATCAAGGTGCTCAAGAAGTGAGGATTAAATGTTGTTGAGTGAAAAAAAGCTGTTCCTGAATTTGCGTGGTGCCTTTTCTCTGCTTGTAAATCCCATTTCAAGACTGTTTCCCTCACCCTCAATCAGGATACTGCACTTTCTTGTGGATACTTTTTGGGAACATTTTTGGGTGCTTTTTCCTCATTCTTACCTTCATGATTCTTAACTTCCTATATGCCATTGTGGGCTCTTCCAGGATGGGCCTGTGTCTTATTTATTTCTATATTCCCAATCCACTACCTTTACATGTTTCCAGGAATATGCTATGTGCTCAATCAACACTAGCTTACTACTTTGACTGAATAGATAGATAGATAGATACATACATACACATATACATATCTAGATAGATGGACAGCTGTATACATACACACACACACATACCACTGACCTATGGAACCATATGCAGAACAAAGTATGTGAGTAAATGGGGTTATGGGGAAAACACATTTTCTTTAAGTGACTCTTACTCTTCCCTCAACTTGGGCTTTTAAAAATGAGGTATAATTTAATGAGTTGTAATTAATTTACTCAATGAGTTATAATGTATACTTTGGTATGTTTTAACAAATGTATACATCTATAAAACTATCATCCTAAACAAGATAGTAACTTTTTCACCATCCTAGAAAATTACCGTGTACCCCCCTTCTAGTCAATTCTCCCCATCACCCCTCCTGCCTTCTACAACCATTGTTCTGAATTTTGTCACTATAGTCTAATTTTGTCTGTTTTACAATGTCATCTAAGTAGAATCATATACTATGTGCTCTTTTGTGTCTGGCTTCTTTTGGTAAACCAAATGTCTCTGAGATTTATCAATGTTGCTGTGTGTAGTTCATTCTTTTTTAATGCTGAGTAGTGTCCCACTGTGTGGATACATTTTTCCTGTTAACATATATTTGGATTGTTTCCAGCAACAATGAACTCTCATTTTGTGGACATATGCTTTCATTCTTATTGAGTGAATTCCATCTAGCAGTAGAATTGCTGTGCCAGGCGATTTTTCTTGACATCCAGAGGTCCTTTATAATTGTTAGAAATATTATTTTACTAAAAAATATGATTACTTAAAGTTGCAAGTCATCATCAGAGTGCCTGGGGATTTCCTGGAGCACAAATGCTTTATTATCCTTTAATTATGTTGATAGCCTCCATCCGAGCACACTAGGCAGTATATTCAGGGATCTGTCATAGTTCCAAGACAGCTCAGAGTAAGCACGGGAAAAGAGAGAACAGAAATAAAGAATACGACCTTTGCACAGAACTGTATAAAGTATCTAAGAGCATTCATGGCTTGAACAGAGCAATGGAAGACATTAAAATCCCTTGATCAGTGCGATCCTTTGGAGTAAAGATTTGGACAGGACTAAATAGGGAATAAATGATGTCTTTGGCTTAGCCATGTCTTAGCTGTGTGACCTTATGTAAATTTGTACAACCAACTGCTGCATCTCAGTTTCAAGCTTGTAAAATGGAGGTGTAAATCTTGTGAAATGATAACAGACATTCTCTGTCCCCTGCACAGATTCTGTGAGGATGAGATAAGATAAAGTCTGCTAAGTCTCTCCCTTGATGAACTGTAAAGTGCTGTGCGGTGTGAGATAGCACCATGTGGAGAGAGGCAGGAACACACACACAGAGCTCGTTTTGTGCTCTGATGACTGGCACCTGTTGCCCCAAGGACTCAGCTGCTTCTTTCAGGGGACTTTGGGCAAGGTCAGACACACAGTGACAATAGCTCTTTGTGAGCTGCCAGCTGGGCCTGGATGTCCCTATCCATTGTGTTCATCTCTGCAACAGGGGACTGTCAGGCTCTCTGTTCTTCTAAATCGGTAGGAGAATCTTTCCCAATACCACAGCTACCTTCTCACCCTCCAAACAATGGATCTTTGGCTCTTTCAGCCCTCACTGATCTTTATTTACCCAACCATTCTCAGTGCACCACTGCAGATGACAAAAGCTTGAATATTTTATGAAAAGTCTGTGTGGGGCAGTTCTAGCCAAAGACATCATGGATAAATCTTAAATGGATATAAAAGATTAGTGCAGGCAGCATCACATAACAGTTGTTATTTATTGAGAGCTTACCTTTACGTGCTAAGTGCTCACAACTATCCTACCCTATGAGTTGGACACTGTTATTATCCTTAGCTTACAGATGAGGAAACCAAGGCATGGTTTTATAGGAAGAACTCAGGACCAGTAGTCTTGGAACCTCAGGGTTCCACCATTGTCACTCTTAAGGCCTCAGTTTCCTCATTGGTAAAATGACAGTGGGGATTACCTTCCTTTAATCTCTGACGTTTTTTCCAGCATTAACATCCTGTGAGTCTTTGTCTGATTCTGAGTGAGTCAAATAGCCTTTCTGAAACTCTTTCCTCATCTATAAAATGGGGAGAATTATCACCACCTGTCTGGTCTTCGCCATAGGGATATTGTGACAGTGCCCTGCGAAGAGGGAATGGTGCTGAGGGGCTGAGTGTGTGTCTCTCAGGCCCCTGAGCCCCACGGAAACGATGGGTACCTGTGATAAGCAGAAATCAGGCACTCCAAACAGTTTCCCCCATTTGAGGGGAATATGGGATGTTTTGACATGAGGAAGCCTTGGGGATAAGCTTGTTGAATACTTTCCATTTGGTAGAAGAGACAACTGGTGCCAACAAGGGCAGTGCTTTCCCTGTAGACACTTAGAGGACAAGAGAAGGGCTGGAGCTGCAGCTGCATCCCTGTCTCCCTGATTCCAGGCATTCTGGTCTTTCGGGAACACTCCTAAGCTTCTTACCTTCCAGACACTGACCCAGTGTGAGATCTGATTCTCCAACAGGACACCACAGTAGGGGCAATGCCCTGGCTCTGAACTTTCAGAAGGCTGAGGGGGGCCACTCCTCATTCTTTCCCATTTTAAGAACCCACTGAATACCTGTTACGGTATGTGAAAGAAAGCAAGACCCAGCAGCACTGTGGCAGAGCTGAACCGGAAGCCAGCCTTGATTCACCACCAGAAGGCTTCCATCTGTTCCTGGTGGTTTCTCCATTGCATCTAGTCCCACATGAGTGCCATGAGTCAAGGCCAGTGAAGGGCATTTGAGGAGAGAGGAGGGTGAGGCAAGAGATATTAAAAGACCTGACTTTTGTCTCGACTGTCAACTTTGATAATCTGAACTTAACATTGCGTGAAGATGAATCAGAACGTGAAAGTCAGAGCAGGATGTTGGCACTGTTTAGACTGGCTTGCCTAGAATAATAAAGAATCATAATCCTGGCTTCTGAGATGTTTTAGAGTTCATACTTTCCTTTTCTGGATTTTTAAAAACCCAGATCCATGGACTTCTGGTGTCAAATAGCCACAGAAATTATGTGTAAAACATTACGTGTATGTGTGCAGAGGCATTTCTCTGGAGAGAGAATCTGCATTTTTATCAGATTCACAAAAAGAAAATAGTAACAACCCCTGAATTAAAGGAATTCTCTAAGCAAAAAAGAGAAATGATCTCAGAGGGTTTTATTAATAGAAAGATCACTTTGACAATAGTTCAAAGAAGAATGAAGTTGTATCAGTTTCGTTATTGAAAAAATGGGCTTCTTGGCAAGGCAGTGTAAAAATATTTAAAATTCGACAACTGTTTATAAAGGAATACACTTTTCTTTTTTCTCTCCTTCCTTCCTCTCTTCTCCTCTCCTCTCTCTTCTCTTCTCTTCTCTTCTCTTCTCTTCTCTTCTCTTCTCTTCTCTTCTCTTCTCTTCTCTTCTCTTCTCTTCTCTTCTCTCTCTCTCTCTCTCTCTCTCTCTCTCTTTCTTTCTTTCCCAGGCTGGTTTTGAACTCCTAGGCTCAAGAGATCCTCCCACTTCAGCCTCCCTTGGCTGGGATTACAGGCATGTGTCACAGCACTGGCTTAGAAACATAGCTTTTTATGTATCATCTCACTGATCCTCCCAAAGGTGACAGTCCAGAGAAGCTAAAGAGCTTGTCCAGGTCACACAGCTTCTAGTGATCAGTTTCCAGATATCCTGATACCTGTTTAGTGCTTTTTCAACTTTAACGCTGAGATCCAGGCTCTCTCTACTCCCCTGGGCTGTAGGTGGCCCTCCTTTTCCTGCTTGTGAAGCTGAATCAACATTTCTTTCACATCAGGAGATACCAAGATGTGACTGCCACAGCCAGAGTCTTCTGTTGAGGAGTCTGTTACGCACTTGAGTTAAAGGAGACACTGGGCCATGGCCTAAAGTGCCCAGCATGGCAGTGGCATCCTTCTATTGAGCAGTTCTCTCACATGCACATGGAGAGGGGCTGCATGTGGCCCTGAAATGGAGGTGTCATCATGTGTGCTCCAGAGTGGGTACCTGGGAAGGGGGAGGGGACAAGGCCTGCAGAGCCTCCATCCTACATCCTGTCTCAGCTCACACGGCTATCGGTGCTTCCTGGAAACAGCCCAGGTTTCCCAACTCCCAGGCCACAGAACTTCCTCTCCTACCAAACTGCACCACTGGAGCATCTTCCCCAAACTACTTGAGCAATCCCGACAGTTGGAAGATTAACCCCTGTTCTCAACTTCCACACAAGCCCTCTACTTTCAGTGTCATTTGAGGAATATGTGAATGATCTTTGAGATGGAGCAATATCCCCAATGGGAAAAAAAAGTCAAAATAAGATTATGATTTAAGTTGAACCCACTCAGTTTTGTGAGTACAAGTGTCTTTCATTTCTAAAACAGTATTTTAGAGTAGACAAGCTATATTCACATACCTTAAAAACATCTGTGGAGTGGAGTGTGCCTGTGTGCTGGGCATAGTGCCACATGATTAGAATTCGGCAGTGCACCAGGCATTCTCAGTCCCTGTCTGTGTGGATTCACAGCCTCAAGAATCAAGTGCAGAAGACAAATGTCTGGCCCAAGGGTAAAAAGCTGCTGGTAAAGACAGGGGCAGCCTCAGCATGTGGATCATGCCCATATTGCTTCCTCTTCGATACTGGGCAGGCTGAGGCAGGAAGGGTCAAAGCCTCCAGATTGTCTGTCTCCATTCTATATTTCCCAGGCCAGAGGAAACCATTCTCATGGAGTACGGGGGTCATGTTTGGGACAAGACAGGTTTGGCTAGGAATGGCATTTCCTCCCTCAGGCACTGGCTGGGTGCTGGGGTCAGGCTGGGGATAAGAATGACCTACCTGATTCCCATGAGAACGGTTGTGTCTCCACCCAGGTGTTTCATCCTGGCAAAGGAGTCTCCAGTGGATTTTAGCAGCTCCCTGGGAAGCCACCCGGCCTTGTTGGCTGGTGGGGCTTCTCTGTCCCTGCCAAGTTGCCGCTGCCCAGCCCATGCAGTGCCCGAGGAATCAGGTAAAGGACTGCAGAGTGAGCAACAGTGCCTACAGTGTACGGAGGCCCTAATTTGTGCAACTTCTGCAAATGCACCCTGTCCCCAACTTCATTAAGATGATGTTTTAAATTTCTGTATTTCTCTTTAGACTTTGAGATCCAAGCAGGCAGAATATGTGCTCTACATACCCTTAGAGCCCTAGTGCTTAGAGCTCAGCAGTGATTGTTACCTGCCTTAATCAGAGGGAAGACGTGTCTACTCCTCAAACTCAATCACAGGGGCATAACTGCCCAAGACGAAGGAGCCATTTCAGATCCATGGTACACCGAGATATATGACTGAACTACACAGATGGTGCAGATGCTAAGATGAATGTATCATATTTCCCATAGCCTGGAGAAGCAGGTCTTCACATGACTGTATTATGTCAAGATGGAAGCAGTTTGCTGGGCATGGTGGCTCACGCCTGTAATCCTAGCACTCTGGGAGGCCAAGGCAGGAGGATCGCTTGAGCTCAGGAGTTAGAGACCAGCCTGAGCAAGAGTGAGACCCCATCTTTACTAAAAACAGAAAAAATAACAATCTTATAGTGTAATGGTGAAGGTTACTTTAGTAACATATTTTATATATATATATATATATAATGTTGTTGTTGAAGAGCAGATAGTTGCTGGTGGAGGAGGTGAGCAGGGGAAAGGGTATTCAAATCCAAACTACCTGTACTTAGAGGAACTCCTTTGGTTCAAAGTGTCTGAAAATCCAGCCATCCTTGGAGCTGTCCTTGGTGCTGATCTCACAAGCTCTAACACTTGTTATCTTGGGAAGGCCCGCCAGGCTTTTCGCCCTGTCATTCTGCTGGAGTCTGAACTATTGTTGCCATCTCAGCCAGAAGACTTGGCTGCAGCAAGTGTGTCCAGCTCCTGAGTCCTGTCAGCTGCCCAACCTCGCCCCCCCCTGCCTGCCACTTCAGCCCGTATTGTGGATGAAGGGCTGACTCAGAACCCTGTTATGATGGCTGGGACTTCCCAGCACCCACACTCCTGGCTCTGCAAAGGTAGGACGGGGCAACTTGATGGATTCGTCCACGTGCTCCAAATGCGAGAGAGCACTGCCAGGCTCCCATTCTAAACTTCTGCAGAGGAAACTCATACCACTCCCACTCCCACAAAAGCCCAGGAAGGCTCTGAGCCTGCTTCAGATCTCTATAGCGCATCATATTTGTAATTTGTTCCTCTTCTAATTTCAAAAGAAAACAATTTCTAAATGTGTACATGATGTGGGAAAATCAAACCTTGGGGAAAAACACCCAATTTTCTGGTGTGCACACGTTATCCCAAGAACATCTTAACCGAGGAAGGAATTAAAAAATTGAAATTCCTAGAGGAGAACTGAAGCATTCAAAATCATTCCTGCAACCAAACCATTGTTAATGTCCTATTTTCTTTCCTTTTTTTCCCCTTAGAGATACTTAAGTTCTACTTGTTTTCGTACTTATCTTTTAATCATAATATTTTACAGGGAACAAGATTATATCATTTGACAATTAAAAAAACAAGTATGTTTAAATGATTTATTGCACACTTCTTTTTCACTTTTCATTAGCATTGTGGATTTTTAGCCTGTATAATATTATACAGCAGTAGGATATAGACATACAAATACACTGCAGCTCTGTGCTCACATTGTCAGAGAGGGGCGTCACAAAGGGGAAGAAGTCTGCATCTCAACATTCAGCACCGAGACAGGCCCTTCTGGGGCTTAGTTCATGCAATGCTGCTCGGGGCCTGCTACATATGGAGAAAGGAGGCCAAAACTCATGCATCCCACCCAGCCTCACTTTCCTGCTGTTCTCTGTGAAATGGAGAAGAGAATAATGGTCCCTAATCTGCCACTGAGAAGCTGTGGCCCTTCGGAAAGTCCCTTCCCTACTCTGAGCCCCCCACATCCCCGAGGCTCTGAGCGGCAGAGACAGGCTGGAACTGCGGCTGGGGCAGGATGTGCAAAGCTTTGCACAGCGAGGCAGACAGGCTGGGGTGCGCGTCAGCACCTGCTCTCCCGCTGTGCTGGCCTGTTTTCCAAACTGCCATGGTATGTTTCACAGCCCAGGTAAGTGGGGGACACCAGGACTGCGCTGCAGCTCCTGGTTGGACGCTGGTTCCACCTTTTGCTGGCAGCATGGCCTTGGCAAGGACACACCCCCATGTCCTCTACTTTTCTCCTCTGTCACATGGCATTGATAGTCATAGTTATCTCACAGGGCTATGGTGACCATTACATGGCAACATTAGCGAGGGTATAACACTGTGCCTGACACAAGCAATCAGTGCTGTACGAGGTCAGGAGAGGGTGAGCCTCAGGGCTCAGGGTTTGGACGGGAGCAGGGGTCACAATGAGCCACTACAGGGAGCATGAGAGAGGCCCCTAGGTCTACGGACACACCTAGGTTTGGACAAAGGTCAGCCCTGCACTTTGTTTTCAGCAGGAGAAAATCCATCACACTATATGCCTAAGATATTGGCACTATGTGTTGGTTGTATCGTTCTCTCCAAAGGGGTTTGGGTGTTTGTTCTCCAGTAGGACTGGAGAATGAGAAAAAATTCTTGGGACATATTCAGACCTGTGTAGGTTGAGATGGGGTCCAAGCCTGTATCTCTGAGGAGAAAAGGGGGACCCATCTAATATTGGGGGTACAAGTAGAACAAAGAGAAATCACGCCAGGTGTGGGGTCCATGCGTGTGCATGTTTGTGAGCACACACATACTGAGTTGTTGGAGGAAGAAAACAGCAAGGCCCAGAGAAGGGCAGAAGGATCCAGAGGCCTGAGGGACCTATGGTTGAAGGGCCACTTCTGTTCCCTCCCCATGCCCAGGGACTCTTTCACCAACATTTCAAAAGCACACACAACCCTGTGCCGAGCCTAAGGAGGCAGTGACCCTTGTGTGTCCCTTCCTCTTCCCACTACTCTGAACTGCTGGAACCGAGGGAAACTGGGCCTGCTGGGCATTCTCGGGGAAGAACCGCTCATGCCCTAGGGGAAACCTGGCACAGGCAGGCCTTGCACTGGGACTAGGGCTTCCATCCCAGTGCTACTGGCCACAAACCTACTAAGGGCCTGCTCTGCCCTGCCTCCCCTCACCACCTGCCCTCCGTCTCCCGGCCTGGAGAGCTCCCCTGTGGGGCACTCAGTGGCTCAGGACCAACTGTCTCTTCAGCAAAGGTGATCACTCTCCTCAGTCCTTCAGGCGTCCCTCTTCCTAGCATGCCCCTTGGAATTCCAGGTGAAACCTGGGCTTGACGCCAAGAGGAAAACCCCCAGGTAAGGGACAGTCAGACCAGCCTTGGGGTGAGGGCAAGAGAGTCACAACATCAGGGACTTAGGCACGCAGACCCCACCAGGCTCTCCTGTCCCCATGACACTCCTGGATGCAGGTAGAGCCTCGTACCACCTGCAGGTGCCTGCTCAAGCCTCCTTTTGGAGGTAATTCCAGCTGCTGTAGCAACCCTGTGCTCTGAAGGGTGTGCCAGGGCCACCATGGAGGTGACAGTGTGTGTGGGGAGGAAGGAGGGAGTCTGCCCCTGTCACCTGGGTCCCAGGGCAAGAGCACTCCCTTTGGCTCCAGCTGCCCCTGCCCACTGCATGTCCTCCTGCACCAGGTGCCCTGCCCAAGCATCATGAGCACTGGATCCTACTCCGACCAGGGCCCGTTGGTCACCATCTCACAGCCCTTCTCTCCAGCCCACAGCCAGGTTCTAGAACCTCTTCCTCAGGCACACCCCACTGTGTCTTTCACCGCTATGGCCTGAATGTGCGTGTCCACCAACATTTGTAGGTTGAAACCTACTTCCCCCTTGACAGTGCTAAGAGGCAGGGCCTTTGGGAATGTCATGAGGGCTCCACCCTCATGCATGGGGTGAGCATTCTCATAAAAGAGGCTCAAGAAACCTCTGGGCCCCAGTCTGTCACGTGAAGACATAGCTAGAGGGCACTGTCCCCAAGAAATAGGCCCTCAGCAAACATTGAATCTGCTGGCAATTTGATCTTGGACTTCCCAGCCTCCGGAACTGTTAGCAAAAAATCTCTGTTGTTAACAAATTGTGACACTAAGGTGCTTTGTCAGAGCAGCACAAATAGACCGGGACAGGACCCTGCCTTCCCACCTGACACCACCCTGTGTAAGCATCAGAATTCTCCCAAAAATGTATGCATCCCTGGGGTTCCCCGAGCCATGGGGACACACGGCCAGGAGATGTGCCCTCTGTGTTTCTCATGGGCTCTCAGATGTCCCTGAGATGGGGGCCACAGGGAAGCAAGCAGGTCAAGAATCTATCACCAATTCACAAGGGTCACCCCCAGCAGGATCTCACAAGACGGGAACAGAGAACGCTGGGAACAAATCCAGTGAGAAGAAGACACAGGCCAGAATCTCCCTCTAACCCTGCCACAAGAGGGTCCTGTCTGTGCAGACCCCAGGGCCACCAGAGATGAGAGCTGTTTCTATGGACAAGAGGGATATTGACACTCTGAAGAACAAGTCAATCATTGACCACATCCTGTGCTACCAACCATGTCCACTTCCTAGAACTAATACAGGAGAAACACTCACCCACCAATCTGGGCAAGGACCCGGCAGGAAACAAACCTACAAAATTCCTGTGACGACAAGGCCCCCTCCTTCCGTGGTAGCGGGAGGAGATGGATGCACATTCTGTGGACATCAGCAGTCTCCCAGGTCACATGCTGTGATCAGCAATGGCAATGTCACACACAGGGTGGGAAATGCCAAGAAAATCAGAGGTCACAGGATCAGTCACTGTGTCCCAGGCCAGCACTGTCCACACTCCCCAGGGCCGTCTGCCCCAGAGAAAGGGGTCACCCTGCCCAGGACCGAGAGTCAGCAGGGACTCGGGAGCCCCAGAGCCCCAGTGTTTCCACACACTCCCGCAAGGGTCAAATAAAAGTCAGCATGAGGCCTTTGATTCAGGGTCTTCATGCACTGAGAAGAGGAAGGACAAAGAGAGCCATGGTCCAACCAAGAGAGTCAGCCTGTGAGCACAGGCTGGCCTGGGAGCAGAGATGCATGTGTGGCCCCAGAGCAAGGACACCTCCCTCCTCGGGACACCCCCACCTGCCCCTGGCTGCATTTGGAGGATGTTTTCCATCACTACCCTGAAACCATCCTCCAGCCACCTGTGCGGAGACGCACGCTCCACAGGCCACGTTTGCATGCAGGAGACAGAGCCCGTGGCCCCCAGGACAGCCACACTCCCCAGTGACGCCGGGCGCACCGGCAGTAGGAGTTCCTAACGGTAGCACTTCTACTAACAGCCATGTGCTGGCTGCTGTGGGCGCCCTGTGGGGACAGGCTCAGGGTACCCCGGCACCGTGCACTGGCGGCGTGGAGGGGCCACTCCACTCTTGCCCACGGCTGCTGCGGGTGCTCATGTCAGCTGGTTAAACAGGGAGAGCAGTGACCACACCCACCCAATCTAGGCTCCTGCCCTGGCCCCGCCCAGGGCTCCAGCCCCTTTAACATTTCGCCTTTTGCACCATGCGGTTCTAATACAACAAATAAAACATCATACGTAACGTTCAGACGCATTTCTTCTGGAGGAAAAAAGAGACTCGACGAAAAACAGAAAAACCAGAGGGAGCCCCGCTCGCTCACACCCTTTAGCTTCACTCAGCTGAGGGGTGTGGGCGCGGGTCCTGGCCACCAAGGCTGGGACGCCTGGAAAGCCCCCCGCCGGCTTTCAGGATGGGTAAGAGAACCCAGTGGCCCCCCCTGCCCACCATTTGGAGGGGTCATTCAGGCCTGCTGTCCCTGCACGCACAGTGGCAGGAGAAGGCGGGACCCACGCTCGGGACAGGTCACCCTGCTCTGTGTGGGGGGAGCACGCCACGAGGCCTGGCGCCCCAATCCCGAGTCCACATGACTGGTCTCACTCTATGGCCCCGTCAAGAGCCCCATATTTCCTTTCCCCTCCCAACCCCAGGCAGGGCACGACCGATGGGCATGAGGCCACAGGTGTGCCACCACATGTGGAAGGACCCAGGCCTGGTGGTGAGACCCCACAGGCCCAGAATGGGGCTGGTGTGGGGGAAAAGCAAGAGCTTGTCCACTTCCTCCCTCCAGGTAAGAGAGGGCCACAGGGAAGGGAGGGCAGGGAATGTTCTAGTAGTCAAACACAGAGTGGAGGAGTGATGCCCTTTGAGCTTGACCGTGGAGTCTCCACGTGCCACAAGAAGTGTTCTGTTTCCTTTCCAGCTCCTGCTGTGGGCACCGACGTCCAGGCTAAAGACACAACACCACACCTGTGCATGGGCCATGTGACCCCACCAGCCCCACACCCAGAAGGGGTCAGGAACAGCAGCAAGTTTCCAGGGCCTCGGACAAGGCTGTGTGAGCACAGGATGGGGAGGACGGTGCCATGGAGGGTCCGGGGCAGACCACAGCGGGTCCTAGGAACAGGCCAGGTGCTGGGTAAGCGTCTGGCTCGTCTGTAGTGTAACTGGGAACTTGGCAGTGAGGTCTCCCTGCTGAGTGCGTACCTTGAGGAAGGGAAGCATCTTTCCATGGAAACTTTCCACCTCGGCGGCCGAATGGCATTCTCCCAGATCACTAGCATCAGCCACCATCACGGGAGAGAGTGTCCGTTCAGTCAAACACACCACCTTGAGAAAATGAGGCAGAGAGGGAGGAGAAGGCTTGGAGTAGTGGTCACCTGCTGGTGCTGACAAGGACCCTGTGGAGGGCAGTGGCTCCATCTCAGCAGAAGTGTGTAGCTCTTCTCTGTGAGCAGGACAGTGCTGCAGGGACACTTTCTGCCTGGAAACTCCCCTTTTGGTAAGTGACCCGTGGCTCCTTATGGCTGTTCTTTATGAGATCCTGCTGGATCTTGTCCTGAGTGCACCCGGCTGTCCTTCGGGGTTGAGAAGTCCTCTGGGACCTGCCTGTGCTAGGGACAGCCACTGGGGATCCCCTTGGGGACACACATGCTCATGCACACGGGCAGGTCCAGCCGTTTGGAAGGAGGGTGCTGGGCTCCTGGGCTCATCCTGGACAGCGCTCAGCCCACTGCGGTCTTCTACACAAACCACGCAATGCGTCCTCTTTCCCCCACGTATCTGGGTCATCTGCTCTAGACCATCGAAGGGTATGCAGTGACTGTGGGAAAGAAAAGCCAGAATGAAGAGGAGCCACCTACAGGAGGCATGGGTTCCCTGGGAGTCCCCAGGAGATAAGTATAGGAAAAACCACTGGAGCCACCGAGGGTCCCTTTACACCTAGTGGGGTGGGAAGGGCAGAGTAGCCAACCTTCATTCAGTTATTGTCATGTTGGAATTGCACCATGACTGCCACATTCATTAGCTATTATTCCTAAGTATTAATAACAAACATCTTTCTCTTCTACCCATTTAGACGGGGCGGGGGCAGGGGAGAATAAAAACCCAAGTATGCATGAGAGTTGGAGAGTGTGCCAGCCCACCACTAGCACTGTGGATTCGAGACTTGCTATGTTACTTAGTGAGAAACAATCTGGTAGCATCCTTATTTATTTTGATGCTCATAATGGCCAGTGGGAGCTCCTTCCAAAAGGCTTTGGCCTTCTGGGACACGGCCCCATCAGTTACGGAG
>VSMD01070351.1:0-17119 GCA_008750895.1 Mirza zaza
TTGTTCATAGACTCTTTTTATTTCCATCTTGATTTCTTCATTTATGAAGTAATCATTTAGTAGAAGGTTGTTTAATTTCTACGCTTTTATGTAGAAATGTGAGTTTCTGTTAGGGTTGATTTCTACTTTTATTCCTCTGTGATCTGAGAAGATACATGGTATGATTTCTATTTTTTAAATTTCTTGAGGTTTACTTTGTGTCCTAGGATATGGTCAATCTTAGAAAATGTCCCGTGAGCTAATGAGAAGAATGTATATTCAGTGGATTTTGGGTAGAATGTCCTGTAAATGTCAGTCAGACCCAATTGTTCTGGAGTTTTGTTTAAGTCCATTATTTCTTTATTAATTTTCTGTTTGGAAGATCTGTCTTGTGCCATCAGTGGGGTGCTGAAATCTCCAGTGATTATGGAATTGCTATTAATCCATTTGCTTAGCTCCAGTAAGGTTTGCTTTATGAATCTGGGTGCACCTAAGTCAGGTGCATATATATTTAAAATTGTTATCTCTTCTTGTTGAACTGTGCCCTTCTCCATTGTATAATGACCCTCTTTGTATTTCATTACTTTTGTTGGTTTAAAAACTAAATTGTCTGAAATTAGAACTGCCACGCCAGCCTTCCTTTGGCTTCCACTTGCTTGGAAGGAATACTGATCTCCACCCTTTTACATTTAGTCTATATGCATCCTTACAGGTTAGATGTGTTTCCTGAAGATAGTATATACTTGGCCTGCATTTTCTTATCCATTCAGCCAGCCTATGTCTCTTGAGTGGAGAGTTTAAGCCATTCACATTTATTGAGAGATCTGATAGGTAAGGTAGATTACTGTTCATTCTGTTGAGTTGGATGTTGTTGCTTTGATTTCTCTCTTGAGCCATTGTAATATCTGGCCTTTAATCTTTGGGTTTTGGTTGTTATTATATTTGTGAGTTTAAAATAAACACAATTGACATGCCATTGGCTAAGATAATAAAAAGCAGAAAAGAGGAATCTCTAATAAACTCCATGAGGAACAAAAAAGGAGATATCACAACTGATCCCAAGGAGATACAAGATATAATTTATGAATATTACAAAAATCTTTATGCACACAAACTGGAAAATGTGGAAGAAATGGATAAATTTCTAAGAACACACAGCCTCCCTAGGCTCAACCAAAAAGAAATAGAATTCCTGAACAGACCAATTTCAAGAGCTGAAATAGAAACAGCAATTAAAAATCTTCCTAAAAAGAAAAGTCCTGCTCCAGATGGTTTCACAACCGAATTTTACCACACTTACAAAGAAGACCCAGTACCTATCTTGCAGAAACTATTACACAACATCGAGAAGAACAGAAACCTCCCCGACACCTTTTATGAAGCGAATATTACTCTGATACCAAAACCAAGAAAGGATGCAACAAAAAAAGAAAACTACAGACCAATATCCCTAATGAATATAGATGCAAAAATTTTCAACAAAATCTTAGCTAAACGAATCCAGACGCTTATCAAAAAAATAATCCATCACGGCCAAGTGGGCTTCATCCCAGGGATGCAGGGATGGTTCAACATATGTAAATCTATGAATGCAACACACCACATAAACAGAAGCAAAAACAAAGACTACATGATTCTTTTGATAGATGCAGAAAAAGCTTTTGACAAAATTCAACACCCTTTCATGATAAGAACACTTAATAAAATAGGCATAGAAGGAACATACCTAAAAATGATACAAGCCATACATGACAGACCCATAGCCAATATCATAGTGAAAGGGGAAAAATTGAAAGCATTCCCACTTAGAACTGGAACCAGACAAGTCTGCCCACTTTCTCCACTTCTATTCAATATAGTGCTGGAAGTCTTGGCTACAGCAATCAGACAGGAAAGTGGAATTAAAGGTATCCAAATAGGGGCAGAAGAGATCAAACTTTCACTGTTTGCCGATGATATGATATTATATTTAGAAAACCCCAAAGATTCAACCAAGAAACTCCTGGAACTGATAAATGAATTTAGTAAAGTCTCAGGATACAAAATCAATACACAGAAATCAGAGGCATTCATATACGCCAACAACAATCAAATTGAGAACCAAATCAAAGACTCAATTCCCTTCACAATAGCAACAAAGAAATTAAAGTACCTAGGAATATACTTAACCAAGGAGGTAAAAGACCTCTACAGGGAGAACTATGAAACACTGAGGAAGGAAATAGCAGAGGATGTAAACAGATGGAAATCCACACCATGCTCTTGGATCGGCAGACTCAACATCATTAAAATGTCTATACTACCCAAACTGATCTACAGATTCAATGCAATACCTATTAAAATCCCATCAGTATTCTTCACAGATATAGAAAAAATAGTTTCACGCTTCGTATGGAACCAAAGAATACTCCGAATATCAAAAGCAATTCTAGGCAACTAAAACAAAATGGGAGGTATTAATATGCCAGATATCAAACTATACTACAAAGCTGTAGTAATTAAATCAATCTGGTATTGGCACAAAATAGGAATATTGACCAGTGGAACAGATCTGAGAATCCTGATATAAAACCATACTCATATAGCCATCTAATCTTTGACAAAGCAGACAAAAGCATATGCTGGCGAAAAGAATCCCTTTTCAATAAATGGTGCTGGGAAAACTGGATAACCACTTGTAGAAGGGTAAAGCAGGACCCATACCTTTCACCTCTCACAAAAATCAACTCATGCTGGATAACAGACTTAAACCTAAGGTATGAAACTATTAGAATTCTAGAGGAAAATGTTGGAAACACTCTCCTAGACATTGACCTAGGCAAAGAGTTTATGAAGAAGTCCCCAAAGGCAATCACAGCACCAACAATAATAAATAAATGGGACATGATCAAACTAAAAAGCTTCTTCACAGCCAAAGAAACAGTCATGAAAGTAAACAGATGACCTACAGAATGGGAGAAAATTTTTGCATCCTTCACATCTGATAAGGGGCTGATAACTAGAATATACTTAGAACTCATGAAAATCAGCAAAAAAAAAATCAAATAACCCTATTAAAAAGTGGGCAAAGGACTTGAACAGAAACTTTTCTAAAGAGACAGAAGAATGGTCAGCAAACATATGAAAAAATGCTCAAAATCTCTAATCATCAAGGAAATGCAAATCAAAACCACAATGAGATATCACTTAACTCCAGTGAGAATGACCTTTATCAAAAAGTTCCCAAACAATAAATGCTGGCATGGATGTGGAGAGAGAGGAACACTCCTACACTGCTGGTGGGAACACTGCTACTGCTGGTAGGATTACAAACTAGTTCAACCTCTGTGAAAAGCAATATGGAGGTACCTTAAAGCGATATAAGTGGATCTACCATTTGATCCAGCAATCCCATTACTGGGCATCTACCCAAAAGATCCAATGACACTCTACAAAAAAGACACCTGCACTCGAATGTTTATAGCAGCACAATTCATAACCGCAAGGCTGTGAAAACAGCCCCAGTGCCCATCAATCCAAGAATGCATTAATAAAATGTGGTATATGTATACCATGGAGTACTATTCAGCTCTAAGAAACAACGGTGATATAGCACATCTTATATTTTCCTGGTTAGAGCTGGAACCCATACTACTAAGTGAAGTATCCCAAGAATGGAAAAACAAGCACCACATATACTCACCAGCCAACTGGTATTAACTGAGCAGCACCTAAGTGGACACATAGGTACTACAGTAATAGGGTATTGGGCAGGGGGGAGGGGTGTGGGTATATACATACATAATGAGTGAGATGTGCACCATCTGGGGGATGGTCATGCTGGAAACTCAGACTTGTGAGGGTGTGGGAGAAAGGGCATTTATTGAAACCTTAAAATCTGTACCCCCATACTATGCCAAAATAAAAAAAAGATGATCCTACAACTGAATGCCTATGGGGACTCATGGTGGTGAACAGTCCTCAAGTTGAGGTGAGATGGACCTGCACTCAAATCCAGACTTTGCTCTCTACTATTAGTGTCCTGTGAGCAATTCATAGAACCTCTTGAAAGTCGTCTGTTCAGAATCTTTATTGAATATCTTATTATTAGTGCTATTTTTTAAAGAATACATGAGGTTTCAATGAGGTCTATGGGTTAAGGCTAAGGCTAAAGGCGGACAAATCAATTAAGATATTTGTGATTGGCTGAAAGGAATCTGTGTGCTTATTTTAGCTAAATGATCTTTCTGGTATGTTTTTGTTGTTGATATTGTTGTTGGGAAAAGAATGACAGAAGTTGTAACTACTGATTGTTTTACTTACTTAACTGTTTATTTGAGCTAGTAATGTTGAAAGGGCCAGAGCCAAAAATTTAGATTTCCTACTATCTGATTTGACCAACCAGTGCTTCTGAAACTCAATGTGTATTAGAATCACCAGAGTTTCTCATTCAGTAAATTTAGGGCTTCCAAGAATGCCTGTTACCAAGCATCCCAGATTGGATTTTATATAGATTGGATTTCAGGAAATGATCAGTCCTGTGCTAGAGGAAAATATGTTCTTAGATGAGGAATAGTGAAGATCTGTTCCTCATTGCAGAAAGAAAGCAACAGATGGGTTGTCAGAGACCAATGCTCCATTTCATAGCTAAGAAAAATAAATCCAGAAACATGTCAGGGATTCGCTTAAACTTACACATCATGTTAGTATTAGAACCAGGCCCAGGGCTCCAATATCTGACCTCCCATCTGGTTCTCATTCTATTTTACCAATATTCCTAATTGCCTACATCCTTCATTTGCCCGTAAAGCCTGTTGTTGCTAGTTCCTAGTCTGCGAGAGTGACACAGATTTTCTCTGGCATCACTGATGTCTATTTAGAAGACATCAATAATGTCTTTAGGTGTCTAACTTTATTGATACCTAAAGTTAGAAATATTGATAAGAAACAGTCTGCATCGTGTGCAATATGAGCAAAGAAACACATTAAAAATCAAGTACCCATGCTTCCCTATCCCAGGAGGAGAAAATCCAATGTCTAATACAGATCTGACAGTTCCTTTATTTTATAGGGAAGGAATAAGAATTATGTGTCTTTCCATTATCTAATTCTGGGCATCAGAACACCACAAATTCTCAGAAACTCTTGCTTCAGTCACTTTCAATGTCTTATGCAGCCATTCTGGGGTATTTTGGCAATCTCCACTGAGCCACGGAGAGAAGATTGTTTAGAAAGAAAGCCCCATGGTATTATTGTTAGGCTGTATTGCGGTATTCACAGCAGAGTTTGTATAAGCATATGATTACATGCTGCAAAAGCCATGGCATTTCCCTGGCTCCCTTGTGTGCATTCAAAATATTTCTTCAGCCTTATACGATAAGCCAGTTACCATCACTCACAACTAAATTGGTCACATATTTGACCTTCACTGTGTTCCAAGGCTGTCTAGCTACTTTCTACAACATTCTTGTACATACACTGCATTGTTGTGAAAGGATGAGGTCAATCTCTTACCACATAATCAGATAATTTAATACTTTCACTATGAGAAAACATCAATTCTCTACTTACCATGTACAAAATTTGGGTAATGTGTTTTACATGTATTACTTCATTTAACTCTCACAAATCTAAGAGAACAACACTAAGGTACACAGAGGCAAAGAGTTTAAATAACTGTGCAGGGTTCATGGGCAGTAGCTGAAGTTAATATCATTCACTTTCCTTGCCTGATATGAACATCAATGAAACCATTCAGGAGAAAGACATATCTTAAAACCGACCCTACTAAAGTTGCAAAGTAAGCAGAAGACTTGCTAGATGAAAACATTTAAGTACTAGAGTATAACATTTATCTTAGAATTAATTATTAAGCTCTGACTTGATTTATTTGGTAAGAGTTGTTGGTTAAGTCATGGCCACACATGAATCTAAAACAAGAGGGTAGATCTGGTTGAGATATCAACAAAAAGGAAAACAGAAAAGCTAGTAAACATTAATTTTGAAACAAGACATCAAAAGTCATTACACTTTAATGCTGCTACTCTTAGATTATGTTTTATATTCAACTAATAAACAACAAATCCTGCCTATGAGTTTGTGAACTTCAGTGCTAAAACCATTACATTTCTTTTTTTTTTTTTTTTTTTTTTTTTGATCTGGATGTTTTCTATAAAATGGAACCCCTTCTTTTTCTTATTTTTCCTTCATGGCATTTTCATTATTATATTTTCCTTTAGAAACAATATTATTACTGAACAGCAATACCTGGAATATGTGTATGTTCAGTAGTCATGAACCTTATCGTTAAGGTATTAATATTGATAACTATCCAATGCCTGGTTTAAGATGTGTGATAAAAAAGGCAACTATTTCACAAATGATTATCTGAATTTGGTGCTAGCTATTGGGTTTATGCAAAGAAATTACATTAATGCTGTAGGATAGTATTTTACCTGAATTATTTTGTAGTTTTGTTAATTCAGCTATTGCATCAACATGTTTCTGTTTTAATATTAAAATTTAAGTATACATTCTAAAATCACTGACAATATAAAAGTTTTCTTGTTTGTCAAAGCAATAGCTATGAGTATTTTAGGAGATTTATTTCCATTTTGTTTATAATCCTATTTATATTTTGAAAGTTCAAATTATAGGAGTAGTGGAAGGCATTTTTACTACTATGTGCTTTGAGAATTCTTAATATTGTAATATACCCTATTAGAATTGATGTGTTCTATCATTACATATTATAGATAAACTCTTATACCACTAATGTGAGAGTAGTTATAAAATTGAAATAGAATAACAATTTTTTTCTGGTTTCTCCGGTGCTTTATGTACTTCATTTACTAAAAAAACATAAAATGGTCAGTAAAATATTTACTAGGACTTTGAAAGTCTCTAAAGGCATAAATTGAATTTTGTAGTGTCTCTAGTTTTCTATAAAGCACCTTGCTTCAAAATACAACAGTCTGTCTTTTCTTCTTTTTTTTTAATTTGATAATGTATACGTTTTGAGGTTACTCTACTTCAATCTAACACTAGAGAACATTTCCAATTTTTATTGAAATCCTTAGAATTTTATGTATGGTTTATTGTTAAAATATTACAAGATATGTAGTAGCCTTGCAATTATTTTATATAAAGGTTTATAAAACTTTCATATATTTGGCTAGAACAGAGTAATTGAGTCTATGTATTTCTTTGAAAGCAAATCTTTATAAAATTGAGACATTTCCAATATCTTTCCATTAGTAGATTCTCCTTTGTGCCATTATTGTATCTTTCTCCTTATTTTATTGACTCTCCCCTATCCCTTCTCCTTCTCCAAGGTCCACTTGTGCTCCTCAGTCCTCTGCCTCTTGTTGGAGGATACATGACACATTATTTAAAAGAATGAAGATTCAGGGCTCAAAATATGTCATGACTTCCAGAAAACATAATTCAAAGGAGGAACTTAAAGAACAGCAGTGAAATCAAATAAAAAATAAGGCATTTTCAATCACTTGATTTTCTGGTACCACTTAGAATATGAGTGAGCAGCACTATGAAGTCTTTTCAATCCTTTATGCTCATCTTACAGGTGTGATTGCCTATCCCACCTAAGGCGAAAGGCTTCTCCTGGCAGCTGATGCTTTTGGCATGATGTTACCCTTTTATTTTTAATATGTATTAGTTTGATTTTATTTGTTAAGCAAAAGTAATGCACATTACTTTGAAAAATTGAAAAAAATATTTTTAAGGTAAAATGTTTTTCTCCCTCTGATCCTATCCTCTAAAGGAATCACTATAAACACATAGTGTTTATATGTTGTGAGAAGTTAAGTTATATTTTCTTTTATTAAACAACTGTTTAACATAATGTTTTTTAGACTAATTTCTTCATGAAAGATCAATTAGTAATAAGTTATTAACATTTATGTATTTGCTTGGCCTTTTTTCCATTACATTTGAATAATTGTTATGTAAGCTATAATTTTCAAAAACTATAACTTATTTTGATATGGCTTTTTCCAAGAAATCTAGGCATTTAGTCCCTAACATGGATAAGCTCCATCAGTCACTTTTCTTAATCTCTTCCAGGAACTCACGTGAGACAGATTCTATTAATTGACAATTGCTAAGAGATACACTGTTAAAATGAGTTGTATATAGCAAAACTTAGTGAAAGTTTCATTGACATCGTTATTTAGTGGTATATTTTATATAAGAAATAAGAGGAAGACAAAATCATCTAATTCAATAATTATTATTTCAAACACAGTCTCTAGGAACAAGTTTATATGACAAGGATGTTCCCTGTAACAAAAACTTTTTCTAGAGCTGGTATAATTTCCTGAAAAACCAGCAAAAAACAGAAACAAGTTTGTGGGAGAAATACAAAACTCTCATTCTCTTACATCACTCATCTCATTTCCTTTTTAATCCATAGGATAGTTGCATGTTCCAAATGTTCCATGTTTGTCTAATCTTTGAAGCTTTTTTGCATTATGTTGCTTTGCTTAGAAAACCTTTCTACATAGTCTGTCTTCTAGAACTTGCCCAAATCATACTAATCCTTCAAAATTTAAAGTAGATTTTATATCATCTGGGAAAATATCTTTGATTTCTATGTTTTGGCTTCCAAACAGAATAAAGTATCTCTCTTTTTTGTCTCCATGGCATTTGTGATTATATTTACAACAACATTTATAATGTTGTAAATGGGACCTACTTTGTTTACTTTTGTTTCCTCTGCTGGATTTTATTCTCCTTAATGGTAATAAATCTGTTATTCATATGTTTATCTCCAATTCCTTAAGTATATTTTCTGAATCAAAAATTACATCAACAGATATATAATCATAATCCATAAATGATTTTTGTTGATGTATTTAATCTAAAATAGTATTCTTTTATAATCTGAATAGGTCAGGAGAAATTCCTCAGGATTCTGATGGACTTAAAATAGGCAATATGTATGAATATTATGAGTCATCTGATTTCTTACTCCTGGATATATCTTTCTGTACTCTCATTGTTAGGCAAAAAAGATAATTAAAAACTCTAGCAAGAAAAAAAATAGGGTATATTTACAGAAAAATGTGGTGGCAATTGTTATTGTAAACTTGTTACTTGAACAGATTTTCATTTGGCATTTATTTAAGCTAATATCTGTTGAAAGCTCATTATTCAAGAGTCATTGCCAGGAATATTAGAGTAGTCAATATATACTCAATTGGAGGTGATTTTAACACCAAAATTAATTCCACATAAACCTTCCCAGTATATACTTTCAACCTAGTTCTGTAGATTTTTGTATCTGTTACCTATTGGCACAATAATGCTGTGTGTAACAAACTATCTCAGATATTCTAGTTTTAAAATAAATAAGCATTTATTTTGTTCATTTGTGTGTGCCTTGGCCAGTCTAGACAGGGGTCAGGGGTCATTTTTTTTCTCTCTCGTTTTTTTTGTTTGTTTTTTCCTCATAGATAGTGATTTCTCCATTGTATCTATGCAAAGTAAATTGAAAAGCCTCTAAAAGGAAGTCACAATTCTAGATGCTATTAAGGACATTCTTGATTCATAAAAGGAAATCAAAATATCAGCATTAGTAGGAGTGTGGAAGAAGTTTATTCAAACCCTCATGAATGACTTTGAGGGGTTTTTAAGACTTCAGTGGAAGAAGAACATCTGTGGATGAGGAGACATCTCTGCTAATTTTGTCTGTACTTTTTCTAATTTTTCGAGGTTAATTAGCTGTTAGGTGTTATAGGATGTCTGTGCTGGGAAAATGGGAAAACTGAGCTTTTTTCCCTGTGTTCTATAGTAGGCTAGCCCAGAAAGTTCCCAAGGCAAAGACAAAAGAACAAAAATGAAACAAAAGTATGTCAACACTTTTGCAATTTTCTCTTTAGTCACAACTGCTAAAAATCTCATTGCTTAAGCAAGTAATAAGGCTGAAATCAGAAACAAGGTACGGGGTTGTAGACTACTTCTTAAAGGAAGAAGTTATAAAATCATACTGCAAACTTGTGGATATAGGGAAGGGAGAAGAATCAGAGTCATTAGTGTAATTTGTATATTATGGTCTGCCTGTGATCATGATTATTTAGATTTTCTTTCATATGCATAATATGGTCATTTTTATTCCAGAATCTCAAAATTTCATCTAATCCCATAACCAGACTCTAAGCCCAAGATGTCCTGATCCACAAAAGGGTTAAATGGTGATCCTTTTGATTTAGAGACCATGAACAAAAAAATGTTATCTCCACCTTGTCCCCCCTCCATTATCCATAAATACACACACATCCCTACCCAAACATGATCTAAAACAATGGTCAGACAAAGATAAGAAAAATGCAGTACACATTTCCATTCCCCAAAAGAAGAAGAAAAAAAAAAAAGAGTTACAGAGAAGTTACTGTTTAAAATTATGAAATCCTTCTGAGCAAATGTAGCCAAGTTCTCCCATTCTGGGTAGGATTTTCTTGATCAGCCCCTCAGTTCTGTTAACTGCCAGTGGCTCACAGTTAATACTGTTTGCCATGTCCATTGGCTCTACCTTGGGACATCATTCTTTGTCCATGTGATTGTGAACTAGAATAAAATTTTAAGGCTCACCCGCCACCAGCTGACTGAATGGACCCCCTGGTGGCCAAAGGAATATCCTAAAACGAAATTGCCTGCCACAAGGGGGGAGGTCAGACACGCCTCATCATCCCTCCCTCCCTTCTTGGGAACATCTTTTGTAACACATTAACAGGCCTAACGGTATGCAAGACAAACTTGTAGGTCTTCAATTTATACAACAAATCTATGTCTGTGGCTTATCTCTGATAATAGTTCCTTATGTTGAAACATTCCAAGCCTTTAGACAAAGCTTTATGTCCTTAACCAATTAAAAGCCAAAAAATCTTTAAACTCACCTGTAACCTGTAAATCCCTGCTTTGAGATGGCCCACCTTTTCTGACCAAATCAATGTATGCCTCCCACATATTGATTTATGACTTTACCTGTAACCCCTGTCTCTCTGAAATGTATAAAAGCAAACTATAAACTAGCCACAGCGAGTCTACTTGCTCAAGTCTTCTTGGGAGTGGTTCCAGGTCATGGTCCTCAAATTTGGCTCAAAGTAATTCTCTTTAAAATTATTTTACAGTGTTTGGCTTTTTTCCATTGACAATATTGGGGGTCAGATGTGGGGCTCAGAGAAGACTCAGGACCACCGAAGGAGTAGCTTGAACTTGGTGCCAGGTACCAGCGATAAGGGAAACCCCCATCTATTACTTGGCGCATCAGGCACCAGAGACCCCCACCACTCAAGGAAGACCCACATTAGCATAATACTAACCTGTTTCCTGGCCCATCAACTAGTCTATTGTCTGGTGCATCAACATAATATTAACCTATTATCTGACACATCAACTAACCTATACCCGATATCCTACCCTTTGGACCATCCCAACTTAATAAAAGTGGGAAAAATTGGGTAGGTGCTCAGAATTTGGTGGTGAGGCTCCTCTGAGTCCGCAGGGGAATAAACTTTGATTCTCCAACTCTCTGCATGCTGCTCTGTTTGTCCTAGGGCCCACCTGTAACACTTGCTGTAACACCAGCATGGCCCTTTTCTGCCCTCCAACTCTGAGCTTCTCGTTTGGATGACCTAGTAAGTCCTCTTGAGCTCTGGACCTCCCATTTTTGGATGATGGTGTTGGTTTACTCTGAGCTGGTTTTTTCATAGGAATTATTGTTTGGGATCCTAACTTAAATTTGGAGGTACATTTTAAAGGGTCTTCTCCATTGTCTTTTTATCCTAAAATTGATCTCAATTGGCTTTTCTGTGCAGTTTTGAAAGAGGAAACTGAACTGTCTTGTTTTTAGATAAATGAGAGACTGAGTTCCTTAGCTCTGAAGAGGAGGGGCATCTTACTCCTCCCAGCCTTGGCAGCCCTGGGTGACTGGGTCCTGAGTGGGAGTTGCCTGGGGTGATTCCCTGAGGTATGAGTGGCCCCATAGGCAACCAATTAATTAAATTAATTAAAAGAAGGCTCAAATTAATTAAAAGAAGGCTCATCCAGGAAACACATATAAGCGCTGATCACTTGGTGTTTTGGGCCCTCTGAGAGGTACTAGAGCCCCAAGACATGTAAGAGGGTTGGGACCCACTCAGTGGTGAAACACAGAGGAGCTCCACCCATGCTCAGCACACTATGATCTACAGCACCAAACCCTATATTATGGGTTGGCTGCTTCTTTTAAAGAAAAATGGGAAATCCTTTAAAAAGGAGGAAAGACAAAGAGAATGACCCCCATTGGGCACCCCAGTTGGTTTGTGGCACCTCTACTTGCAAGTATTTTTGTAAATGAAAAGATTCAAAGGCATGACAGGTTTTTCTAGGGCTCCATCTGGTTATAGCTAATTCTTGTGCACAAGTTTTTAGGAAACAGCAAATTACATCAAGGAAAATTCAGAACTCAAATGGTCGACCTACCACTATAGAGTTAAAATGTTTCAAACTATTTCTCTCTTTTTTTTGGGTAATCTAAAACCTGACAACTCTTTCTATCGATGTTAAGATAACTCAGTGTTTATGGTGTGTACAATTGAAAGGCTACCTGGAGATGCTGAAGCCAATTCTAGCTAAAATACAAACATTGAAAACTCATTTTGAACTGAAGGGAAAAAAAGGATAAAGGTGTTGTTTTTTTAAAAAAAATCAAACTGCCATGGAAACTGCTTTACCCAAAACTTTGATCCACAGGCCTAATTAAGTCACCTATCAGAGCAACTAAATATTGCCATGTGAACAAGTTCCAGTATCGTCAGAAGAAATTCAGATCCAGCTGTCTTTTACAGACTGGTGAGTTTGTGTTACCATTTCATGGGTAGAGTTCTAGAGTAAAATCTATTAGAAATCTTATGTGCATGTGTATGTGTGTGAGTATATGTGCTTAGGTATGTTGTGTGTAAGTCCATGTTTAAGTGTCTGTGCTTACATGTTTCCAGACTGGCTTAAAAATAAGAGAGTGCTCATAAATTAAACCCAAATGGTTCACATGAATTTAGTAATCTTTGGGGTAAAAAAGCTATATTATTATTAAAAAAATAAAAATGTGTTATTAGTAAAGTAATAGTAAAAGTGTTTTCCAATTGTCAGCATTCATTTGTTTTTGCCTGGGTTTTCCTGGACATTTTTATGTTCTTGAGGTGTCAAGATTTAACATAAAGATTATAAAAATATAAACTCAGCCAAAGACAAAATAATGTATGATTTTTGATAAGTACATTTAATATTTTCTCTAATGATAATCACTAAATCTGAGTTACCAACAAAAATACCTATGTGTTTAACTTTAAGGTAAAAATGCAAATGTGCCTAAGTGTCAACAAAATAAAATAAATAAAACACCAAGTAGAGCAAAAAAACCCAAACTTATGGTCAAAGGTTTATGAAAACTTTTTGGTTTTCGTCTTTTAACCTAACTACAGATATAGTTTACTTCCACTGATTCTATGTCTGTAGAGAAGTATACAAAAGGTGTTTCTAACTCACTATCATCTAATATTAACAGTACTGTTAAGGATTCAAAGTTGTTCTAGAAGTTTCAGTTAGAAGAACTTAAATTGAAAGCATTAGTTTTCCCTTGGTCCTGTCCATTTTTGTCCTACTCTTTACAAAATAGTTAGTTATATGTACATTATGTTGCTGTAGCAAAGTTTGTCTCTTGGGAAAAAATTTCTAAATTATTGATTTTTGTGTAGTAATTTAAAATAAAAAGTGAATGATGAGTTAAAATCCAAAGAGAGTCTCAAAACAGTCTTAATTTTTATAAATATTGCATGTGCTCAAGTTTATACCACCCAAAAAATTGTTTTGAGACTATTTTGATTGTTTTTAAAACAGCTTAATCTTGATCCTCCTGTAAAAAGCATGTTACCACTTTGTATCATTGTTTGAGGTGCTAAAGAATGGTGCTGAAAGCTTTTTGTTTTCTCTCAATCTACAGTCAGATGATCTTATGTTGATAGGTTTCAGAAAACTAACTTAAAATGAAAGCTTCAGAAGCAAAAATTTTCTGACTTTGCCTTGTCTGCCTATCTCTTGTACCAATTCTTCCCTGAAGCTAGCCAAAAAAACCAGAATCCCTTTACCTAAGGCAGTTCATAAAGGCCAGAACCCCTTTTTCTGAAAGCTAGCCATAAAACCTAAAATTATTCTATGTAAAATGGCCATAACGTAATTATCTGATCTACTTTGTTTTTACTTTGTTTTACTGTAAAACCTCATACCAGAAAGGATCTTGCCCTACACCAGAAGAGAAGTATGCACACTCAGAGGCCAAGAAGAATCTAAATACAAAAAGCCTTGCTGGTTCTGCCACTAAGTCTGTCAGAATTAGCTCATGCCCTTTTTGTCCAATCACATTTCTAAACAGCTGTCCATACTTTAAACATGAAAAAAAAAAACAAAAAAAACAGACAATTTACCCTCCATCTTTGAGTGTTCATTCTGAAGGCGTCCATGTATAAGTTTTAATTCTTGTTCTTATTAAACCTATTAGTCTTCATGTCAGTATATTTTCAGCAAGTCGTTATGGGAACAGTGGCCTTTGCTTCCAAACTTTGGGGGCCAGAAACACTTTGAGCCCTATGATGTCAATAGAGTTTGTTTTGGTATGTGACGTTTTGGAAGGATCTAATTAACTAATACCTTTAAACAGGATATTCTAAAATGTCTACTATGTTTATAAAATTTAGAAGTGATGTTATATTTGTTTAAAATAACATGTCTTATTGAAATACTATTTATTTTTTCTTGGTAAGATTTATGAGTTTAAAATAAAACAAAAAACAATAAGTAAAACTATATTTTGATCCTTGTTCTGTGTTCTAATTTACAGGGTATAAAAGTAGTTAACAGAAAAGTAACTTAAACTAATAGCTGGTTTCTAAATGAAATAAATACAAATGAAGTTTTCATGTAATTTAAACCCTTAAAGTCATTATGTTAAGTTAAAAAAGATAATCATAAAATGCCTGGATCATTTATAAGGTGAAATACTAGAACATTAGTTCTTGAACATAAGTTTAAGCTTATACCTTGATATCTTATCTTTATATTTTGGAATGCTAGTTAAGTTGGCGACTAACAGATCAAAGTTACTTTAACTTCCTAGGTATTTCTAAGAGTTGAGATTATGAAACTTCTAGATGAAAGGGAAACAATTCTATACAAAATTTTTTAATAAAAATGTTATAAGACATAAGTATTAGTTTTGTTAAAAGATAATTTTGTTTAATTTATTGGTTTTTGTTACTACTTATATTCGATATGTAAATGATCATTAAAAATTAAGTGGATGTAAAAGTTAAAGGTTATAGAAGTTTTATAGAAGTCTTAACTTATAGTCAAATTGGTAAAATTAGATGGATTTGTTTATAAGATTTTATTAAAATTAACTTTATCATTAATACAATGAAATTTGGTTTTCTCTTTTGAACTAGATTTTCATATGATATTAATAGGAATAACACGATTTTTTATTTACCCTTTAAAAAACTGCAAAAAGAAAGGGAGGGAAAGAAAGAGACAGATTCAGCCTCTTTATTAACTTGTACTTCAGTCTGCCTATATTAGGTCTTAAACTTGTTTCAGAAACTGAGTCTCCTCTCAAAGAATAAAATTTTTGCATTGTAAAAAATGTTGGAATTATCAGTTTGGCTATAATTTTATAGTAACCTGCAATCTTGCTTCATAACTACAAGTGTCTTATGATGAACAACTCATGACTTCTTGCTCTTTAAGATTTCACTAAAATTTAAAGTTACTAAAAATAAGAATTCTAGTCAATGCGTGTAATTCTGTATATAAGGTGTACCAAAGAATAAGATAAGTTTTTAATAAGAAAAATTATAAAAACAGAATGTGTTTATATATATATATATCTTTGTCTAATTAATGGATTATTTAAAGATTGAATCAAAATACATTTAGAAAGAAAATAAAAACAAAATTCTACTTATGAGTAAGAAAAAAATATTAAAAAGCAATGAATATAGAAATACATTTTTGGTAAGAAAGGTTAAACAGAAAGAATAATGTAAAGAAATAATCTTGCATGGAATTTTTTGTCCTAAAATGACTGGTTATTTAGGAAAAGGGAATGTTGGGACAAAAGAGAAAGTTTTAAGGTATGTTTTGTAGATAGTGTATAGTATGTGCAGGTTGAGATAAAGTTTATGAAAGGAAATTCATTAAGGGATTTTGGTTAAAACAAATATTTCTGTTAATATTAATTTACTCTTAATGAAATGACATGATGTAATCATTTTGATTCTATAACATCTTTCCTTTTTAATTAAAAAATTATCACTACAGAATGTTTTTTCTTTAATTTTGGTAAGTGACCTAAAAGAAGAAAAGATTTTATACTTTATCAGATAATCCCTGTACTCTCTTTCTTAGGTTTTGACTAACTAAAAACTAAACTTTAAGAGGGTTAAGGTTTATACCCATGTAACTTTATCACCTTTAGAATCTTGATGACTATCTCTGTCAGTTCCTTTATTTTATAGTGGTTTGTGATTGTATTTGAACAAATATTTTAAGACTTTGATATCTGACAAACTTTCCAAAACCTAAATTCTAAATCCAGCCTTTGACCTTAAACTAGCTTTTTATACATTAGGATCACTAAAAGTCTAATACAGACAGTAGATTTATTTGCTGAGTCAAAACAATCCAGGGAACATTGTCAAATATGAAATGGCATTTGGAGAAGAAAGAAGCAAGAAGACGAGCCTACATCGGATGAGGGTCGGCAGGAGGAGTACCTGAGACCACGGGAGACTCCATGGGAGGAGGTCGCGGAGGAGAACTGGAAGCTGGGACCCCCAGAACAGCCCGGAGACCAGCGGGAAGGGTAGGTGGATCTGCCGTTTCCCCTCCCCTGCATCCCGGACTGCTGGTGGGCTCCCCAGCAAGCAGAGGGACCTGCGACAACTGCCGCCAGTGAGCGGTAAGCCAGTAGCGGACGCGGCACCAGGCTCCCAACTCCCTCAGGCACCTCCGTGTGCACAGACCTGAGCCGCGCGGCAGACGCCATATTGCCTCCTCCTCCCCTCCCCCCACCCCACCCGCCCCCGCCCCCCGCGCGGGCGGAGAGACA
>VSMD01070352.1:0-23601 GCA_008750895.1 Mirza zaza
CCTAATGTGAGGGTTATAGGGTTACCAAAGGAGAAGAAGAAAACACTCAAGGCTTCGATGAGTTATTCAAACATATAATAGAGGAAAATTTCCCAGGCCTTGCTAAAAATCTCCAGATACAAGTTCAAGAAGCTCAAAGGACCCTTGGGAGAATCAATGCAAACAGGAAGACGTCACGACATGCAGTCATCAGACTGACCAAAATATCAACTAAAGATACCCTTCTAAGGGCTGTAAGAGGAAAGAAGCAAGTAACATACAAGGGAAAGCCAATTCATATAACACCAGACTTCTCTACTGAGACTTTAGAAGCAAGGAGAGACTGGGACCCCATTCTCACTCTTCTGAAGCAGAACAATGCCCAGCCTAGAATCTTATTCCCTGCAAAACTAAGTTTTGTATATGAAGGAGAAATCAAGACATTCTCAGATAAGCAAAGACTGAGGGAATGCACCAAGACAAGACCAGCCCTTCAAGAAGTATTCAAAACAGTGTTACCCACGGATCAGCACAATAAACACTCACGAATGTAAATCTACTCAAAGCTAAAGATCAAAGCCCAGATACCACAATGGCTCAAGAGAGAAAACAAAGTTCAACCCAACATAATGAACAGAAATCTGCCCCACCTATCAGTTATCTCAATAAATATAAATGGCTTGAACTCCCCACTCAAGAGACATAGGCTGGCTGAGTGGATAAAAAAACACAAGCCAAGTGTCTGCTGCCTTCAGGAAACACATCTATCCTGCAAGGATGCAGTTAGACTAAAGGTAAAGGGGTGGAGAACAATATTTCAAGCAAACGGAAGCCAAAAGAAAGCTGGCATGGTGGTGCTGATTACAGATAACCTAGTTTTTAAATCAACAAAAGTAATAAAAGACAAAGAAGGTCACTATATAATGGTGAAGGACACAGTTCAACAAGAAGACATAACAATTCTAAATATATATGCACCCAACCTAGGTGTACCCATATTCATAAAGCAAACTCTACTTGATCTAAACAAATGGATAAACAACACCACCATAATAGTCAGGGACTTTAACACCCCACTGACAGCACAGGACAGATCCTCCAAACAGAAAATCAACAAAGAAATAATGGACTTAAACAGAACTCTAGAAAAAATGGCCCTGACTGACATTTACAGGGCATTCTACCCAAAACCACTGAATATATGTTCTTCTCATCAGCTCATGGATCATTCTCTAAGATTGACCAGATCCTAGGACACAAAGCACGTCTCAAACAATTAAAAAAAATAGAAATCATACCATGTATCTTTTCAGACCACGACGGAATAAATGTAGAAATGAATCCTAACAGGAGTTCTCATTTCTACACAAAGTCATGGAAACTAAACAACCTTCTGCTGAATGATCACTTCATAAACGAGGAAATCAAGATGGAAATCAAAAGATTCTTTGAACTAAATGACAAAGGAGACATAAGTTGTCAAAACCTGTGGGACACAGCTACAGCAGTCCTGAGAGGAAAGTTTATTTCCATAAATGCCTATATCCAAAAATCGAAAAGATTACAAATAGACAACCTAATGAATCATCTCAAAGAGGTGGAAAAAGAAGAACAGACCAACCCCAAAACCAGCAGAAGAAATGAATTCATTAAGATCAAATCAGAACTAAACAAAATTGACAACAGGGAAACTATATGGAAGATTAATAAAACAAAAAGTTGGTTCTTTGAAAAAATAAACAAAATTGACACACCATTGGCTACACTAACGAAAAGCAGAAAAGAAAAATCTCGAATAAGTTCCATCAGGAACAATAAAGGAGAAATTACAACTGATGCCACAGATACAAGATATAATTTATGAATACTACAAAAACCTCTATGCACACAAACTGGAAAATGTGGAGGAAATGGACAATTTCTTACACACACATAGCCTCCGTAGGCTCAACCAGGAAGATATAGAATTCCAGAGCAGGCCAATATCAAGTACGGATATTAAAACAGCAATAGAAAACCTTCCTATAAAGAAAAGTTCTGGACCAGATGGTTTCACACCTGAATTTTACCACACCTACAAGGAAGAACTGGTGCATATCCTGCAGAAATTATTCCACAACATTGAGAAGGATGGAATCCTCCCCAACACATTTTATGAAGGGAACATAACCCTGATACCAAAACCAGGAAAGGATGCAACAAAAAAAGAAAACTACAGACCAATATCCCTTATGAATAGAGATGCATAAATTCTCAACAAAATCTTAGCCAATCTAATCCAGGTGCTTGTCAAGAAAATAATTCATCACAACTAAGTGGGCTTCATCCCAGGGATGCAGGGATGGTTCAACATATGCAAATCTATAAATGTAATTCACCATATAAACAGAAGCAAAAACAAAGAGCATATGATGCTCTCAATAGATGCAAAAAAAAGCATTTGACAAAATTCAACACCCTTTTATGATAAGAATGCTCAACAAAATAGGCATAGATGGGGCTTACCTAAAAATGATACAAGCCATATATGACAAACCCACAAGCAATATCATACTGAATGGGGAAAAATTGAAAGCATTCCCACTTAGAACTGGAACAAAACAAGGTTGCCCACTATCTCCACTTCTATTCAACATAGTGTTGGAAGTCCTTGCTACAGCAATCAGACAAGAGAGCAGAATTAAGGGCATCCAAATGGAAGCGGAAGAGATCAAACTCTCACTCTTTGCTGATGACATGATATTATACCTAGAAAACCCCAAGGATTCAACCAAGAGACTCCTTGAACTGATAAATGCATTCGGTAAAGTCTCAGGGTACAAAATCAATGCACAGAAATCAGAGGCATTCATATACGCCAACAACAGTACAAGTGAGAACCAAATTAAAGACTCTATTCCCTTTAAAATGGCAACAAAGAAAATAAAGTACCTAGGAATATATCTAACTAAGGAGGTAAAACACCTCTACAGGGAGAACTATGAAACACTGAAGAAAGAAATAGCAGAGGATGTAAACAGGTGGAAGAAAATACCATGCTCATGGGTTGGCAGAATCAACATTGTTAAAATGTCTATACTACCCAAAGTGACTTACAGAGTCAATGCAACCCCTATCAAAATACCATCATCATTTTTCACAGATATAGAAAAAATAATTTTATGCTTCGTATGGAACCAGAGAAGGCCCCATATAGCAAAACCCCAATCCTGGGCAATAAAAACAAAATAGGAGGTATCAATTTACCAGACTTCAAAGTATACTACAAGGCTATAGTAATTAAAACAGCTTGTGATTGGCACAAGAACAGTGACATTGACCAGTGGAACAGAACAGAGAACCCAGATATAAAACCATCCTCATACAGCCAACTAATCTTCGACAAAGCAGACAAAAACATACACTGGGGAAAAGAATCCTTATTCAATAAATGGTGCTGGGAAAACTGGATGGCCACATGCAGAAGACTGAAACACGTTCCACACCTTTCACCTCTCACAAAAATCAATTCACACTGGGTAACAGACTTGAACCTTAGGTGTGAAACTGTTAGAATTCTAGAGGAAAATGTTGAAAATATTCTTCTAGACATTGGCCGAGGCAAAGAATTTATGAACAAGACTCCAAAGGCAATCACAGCAGCAACAGAAATAAAGAAATGGGACCTGATCAAATTAAAAAGCTTCTGCACAGCCAAAGAAACTGTCAATAGAGCAAACAGACAACTCACAGAATGGGAGAAAATTTTTGCAAGCTACACATCCGATAAAGGGTTGATAACTAGAATATTTAGAACTCAAAATCAGCAAGCGAAAATCAAACAACCCTATCAAAAAGTGGGCAAAGGACATGAACAGAAACTTCTCAAAAGAAGACAGAATAATGGCCAACAAACATATGAAAAAATGTTCAACACCTCTAATCATCAGGGAAATGCAAATCAAAACCACAATGAGATACCGCTTAATTCCAGTGAGAGTGGCCTTTATCAAAAAGTCCCCAAACAATAAATACTGGCATGGATGCAGAGTGATAGGAACATTCCTACACTGCTGGTGGGACTGCAAACTTGTTCAACCTCTGTGGAAAGCAATATGGAGATACCTTAAAGGGATACAAGTAGATCTACCATTTGATCCAGCAATTCCACTACTCTGCATCTACCCAAAAGATCCAAAGTCACTTTATGAAAAAGACACCTGCACTGGAATGTTTACAGCAGCACAATTCACAATTGCAAAGCTGTGGAAACAACCCAAGTGCCCATCAATTCATGAGTTGATTAATAAAATGTGGTATATGTATACCATGGAGTACTACTCAGCTTTAAGAAACAATGGTGATATAGCACCTCTTGTGTATTCCTGGATAGAGCTGGAACCCATTCTACTAAGTGAAGTATCTCAAGAATGGAAAGACCAGCACCACATGTACTCACCAGCAAATTGGTATTAACGGATCAACACCTAAGTGGACATATAGGAATAACATTTATCGGGTGTTGGGAGGGTGGGAGGGAGGAGGAGGAGATGGGTATATTCAAACACAACGAGTAATATGTGCAATGTTTGGGGGATGGACACGCTTGAAGCTTTTACTTGACGGGGGAGGGAGGGGCATGGGCAATATATGTAACCTCAACACTTGTACCCCCATAATACACCAAAATAAAAATAAATAAATAAAAATAAAATAAAATCCTTTCATGGTAAAAACATTCAACAAACTAGGAATAGAAGAAAGCTATGTCAACATAGTAAAGACCATATGAAAAACCCACAGCTACTATTATAGTTATTTATAGAGACAAAAATTAGAACACTGGTTACGGAGGTCTTAGGGAAGGAATAATGGGGAGTTATTGTTTAATGGGCATAGAATTTCAGTTTGGGATGATGAAAAGTTTTGGAGATAGACAGTGATGATGGTTGCACAACAATATGAATGCACATAATGCCACCAAAAATGGTTATATATTATCAAATTTTTTAAAAATACCTATGATATAACATAATATTTTAAAAACGTGTGGGGTTTTTTTGTCCCACATTTCTTTGGACATGATATTCTAACCAGTAAGAGGCACCTAAAAATGGATCATTTTCAAAACCTGATAAAATCCTGACTCTCATACAGATATATAAAATGAACACATGCTACAGATTTTAAGGATCTCATTGTTGTGAGGAAACTGGTAAGATATTACAACTTCACTTTAAAGGATAAACAAGGAACATGCTTCAGGTATAAATCACAGAAACATAAACTGTCTTCTCCCATGGGGAGAAGGATGTTGACTGAAACCCCACCAGACAGCGTTCTGGGTTCAGCAACAAACAGTATTTACATAGTTATAGTAACGTAAACATGGACTACTATTTAAAACCCAAATTATAATAAAATTATGTTACAAATATAAGGGGAGGGGGAATAGGAGTGGGGATGGCGAAAGAGAAATTAATCCTTAAATAGTTAAACAGATTATCAATAGATAATGCCTACAACAAATGAATCAGCCTACCAAGTTAAGCAAATTACTTAGACAGGTAGGGGTAAATACTGGAAGCAACAACTAAAAGTATTGAAAGTTGCTTCTGTGGATCTTCATACATAAGGAAACACAAGCATCAGACTCATTTTAAAAAGCCTTTTTAAAAACTGCCTTTATAAGCTGAAAGAGCTAAAGAACAAGGGCAAAGAACTAAAAGAAATCTGAAAAATGACATATGAGAAAATAAAAATATCAACAAAGAGATAGAAATTATAAAAAGGAACAAATTCTGAAGAAGAAAAATATAATAACTAAAATTAAAAGCTCCTTAACCACTTCGGTACGAGCATCGACTATAGTCGACAGCTACAGATGAACGCGCACAGCACTTTTAGCCGACAGCCACAATATGACTTTTCTAATTTTTCATTTATCAAAATAAAATTGTGAACATTTAAAAATAACATAATGAAAACATATATGTATCTGTTACCTATTCTGATTTACATTACAAGTAAAGCTGCCTGTAAAGTAAAACAAGCTTTCAGTGCTTTCAAGTTTTCCTCATCACACAAGAGCAAAACGGATCTGTCGTCAATGCACAGCACAGACTATCGTGGGGACTGTGAGTGCCGGCTGTGGGCAAGGTTTTGCGGCCGGTGAACGCTGTACCCAAGTGGTTAAAGCTAAACAATAGCATATTTGAGCAGACAGGAGAGAGAATTAGCAAAGTTGAAGTCAGCACATTTGACATTATTGAGTTTGAGGAGCAGAAAGAAAAAGATTAAAAAGTAAACACAGCCTAAAGAAATTATGATACACCAACAAACCGACCAATATACACATTGTGGAAGACCCAGAGAGAAAGAAGCAGAGAGATAATGCCTGAAATTTACAAAACTAAAAAAATACACAAATCTATAAATCCAAGAAGCTGAAAGAACTCTTAAGTATGAAAATCCAAATGCCACACACCAAGATCCATTATAAGCAAACTGTTGAAAGCCAAACACGAAGAAAAAATCTTGAAAGGGGCAAGAAAAAGGTGACTCCCGTAAAAGTGATCCCCATTAAGAGTGTCACCCATTTCTCTGCAGAAACCTTGGAAGCCAGAAGGCACTGGGACAATATATTAAAAGACCTAAAAGAAAAAAAATCTGTTTACTGAGAATTCTGTATCTGCAGAAATCTATATATAAAACTTTCCTTCAAAATTGAGGGAGAAATTAAGACATTCACAGATAAATAAAAGTTGACAGAACTCACTACCATTAGGCCTCCTCTAATGGGAGTCCTACCTGTTGAAAGGAAAGGATACTCAAAAGTCACTCAAACCTCTATTATGATATTAAAAATCTCTATAAAGGAAAATACAGAGGCAAATATAAAAACAAGTATCATTGTAATTTTGGTTTGTAAATTCACTTTATTTTCCAGAGGATTTGAAAGATAAACTCATAAAAACAACTATAAATCTATGCTAATAGGTACACAGTCTCTATTTTAAAGCTCTGGAGACAGAGTTTTTGCATGTGATTGATGTTAAAATAGAGTTTTCGTATGTGATTGATGCTAGGTTGGTATCAACTAAAAATAGATTGCTATGAAGTTAGGATATTATATATAATCCATAAGGTAACCACAAAGAAAATAGTTATTGAAAATACACAAAAAGTAATAAGATGGAAATCAAATGGAAAAGTCAGCTAATCAAAAAGGAAGGCAAACTTAGAGAAAATGAGGAGCAAAAAGGGCAAGACATAGAGAAAAAAATAACAAATGGCAAAAGTACTTCTTTATTAGTAATTACTTTAAATGTAAGTCAATTAAAATCCCCAATCTAAAGACATAGATTGGCAGAATAGATAAAAAAAAATGTGATCCACATACATTCAGTGTACAAGAGAAACACGTCAAATCTAAGGATACACCCAGATTGAAAGTGAAAGGATGAAAAAAGATATCTCATACAAATATTATAGTAAACATAAAAGAGAAGAGGTGGCTAAGCTAATCTCAGACAAAATATACTTCAAGTCAAAAATTGTTATAAGACCCAAGACACAATATAATGTGTTGATAAAAGTGTCAATTTACCAAGCTAAAACAATTATAAACATATATGCACCAAATACCAGAATTTCTAAACATGTGAAACAAACACAGAATAGAAAAGATAAATAGATAGATCTACAATAATAGTGAAAGACTTCAATATCTCACTTTCAATAATGGAAAGAATTACCACAAATAAATAAGGAACTAGAGAACTTGAACAACACTGTATACCAATTGGACCTAAAGGACAAATACAGAACATTCCACCAACATCACAACACATATTTTTCTCAAGTGCATATGGAATAGTCATCAGGATAGACTATATGCAAGGCCGAAAACAAGTCTTAAAATATTTTAAACCACTGAAATCATACAAAGTATCTGTGATGGTTAATTTTATATGTCACCTTGAGTAGGCCACAGCACCCAGATATTTGGTCAAACACTATTCTAGGTGTTTCTGTGAAAGCATATTTTGGAGAGGATCAATATTTAAATCAGTAGACTTTGAGTAAAGCAGACTGCCCTTCATTAATGTTGGGTGGCCTCAGCCACTCAGCTGAAGTCCTTATGAAAATTACTGACCTGCACTGAAAAACAGGGAGTTCCACAGCAGCCTGCCTTCAGACTTGAACTGCAACTCTTCTCTGGGTCTCCAGCCTACCAGACGACCCTGTAGATTTTGGACTTGCCAGCCTCCTCAGCTGGGTCAGCGAGTTCCATAAATCCCTCTCCATTTCTCACCCTCTCCCTATTTCTCTTGCTTATGTGACCTAGTCCTGTTTGCTTCCACTCCTTTGGTGATTTAAAACACACAGTGCTTATTAAATCAATTTTTTATTGTTATCAGGCCTTTTCTACATCTGATTAGAACAAGAAGTCCTAGTAACATGCCTAAACTAAGTTTAAGCCTATTTTTCCTTAGCTCAGTGAGTACCTCTCTTTCTGCACAGTCTGGGCTCTCACTGTGCAAATGTGTGAACATCTTAGGGGAACAGTCAATGGGCTTGTTGCTCACATTCCTGGGCTGTCCTTTTCTCGGGGATTGTAGCCCCTTGAGTCCTGTCTGCATGGGATGCTCTCTCATCCTTCAAACAGTTTTTATTGTGTGTGAATTTTGTCCACCTTTATAGCTGCCCAATGTAAGCTTATTCCATGACAGTGACGTCTAGAATATTTTAGTCTGAAATGTTTTAAACCAATGAATATTTTTTTATAATTTTACATAAAAACATTTAAATATAAATTTCAATAGCAATAATGAGACTTTTTTCCACCCAGAGTTCCTTGTTTTTCACCATTTAGAATTACATTGAATCTTTAATACATTCTATTAAAATATAATTGTTTATTACATTTTGTTTTAGTAAGGGGTTTGTATAAGACATCTTTTGTGTACCATTTTATATCCTTTGGTTTTCCTGTTTCTTGTATCATGTGTGAAAGTAGCAATGAGCTTTGTGGGTAACTGATTTGCTCGATGGAAGTGCATCCCCACTAATCCCCACGTTTTGTGTCTCCCCTTCCCAACTCCAGACATTCGTGCTGATGCTGAGGTGTAGAACGTTCCATACTTAAAACATACGTGCACAGTCAGATTTCTTATGTGGATGTGTGTGTTTGTGTTCAGCAATTCTGTATGGCCACAGGGCAAATGGCCATTGTGCGATCTGTGTTTTGGTGTGATCTGTTAATGTGTGTGTGTACTTAGAGGGTATGCAGTCCATATGGGCTCTGAGAAAACGTGTGGTCTGTGTGAGTGGTGTGGGTGTGTATGTGGTCAGAGTGTCAATCACTCTGTGAACAAATTTCATTTGTGGTCATAATGTTCATGGTCATTTGAAAACTGTGTGTGTGTGTGTGTACGGTCAGTGTTTGCATGTGTTCATAGCGAGCTTGTCATTGTGGGACATGTGTGTGGAGTAAGTATATTGGAAAGGTTAGAGGTGGGCAGCACCATTATTTACCTGAACACCCCTGAAGGAACGTTCAGTCCAGAGAAGCTTCAAAGAGGACAGCGAGTGGACTGGGAAAAAGAGGAACGTGCTAGGGGTTGAAGCCTGCAGTGTTCTGTGGGGACAGGGAGACTGGAGAGGCACGGGGCCTGGGTAGCGGGGAAAGGAGCAGGGTTTGAAGGATGGAAATGTTGGGATACAAGATGTCTTATGTCCCCTGGACCTTTCACTCTGGCCTGCTGCGGCAGGGGCAGCCTTGCTGGTTTCTGGATTAGCTTCAGGGTCGCTCTTCCCTTTCTTTGAAGGATGCTCATAGTCAGACAGCTCTCCTGATTCACCCTGTGGCTCTCAGAAGTCTGAGATGCCTTCATTTTGTGCTGCTTCTGCTCCCTTCAGTGTGACCTGCAGCACTTCTGCTGAGGGGGCCACCTGACCTGTGAGTTACCCTGTAATCCATTTACAGCCAACACTATCCAGCCACACTGCAGGTATTCTCTCTGAAATATTCTCTCTCTCTCTCTTTCTCTTTTGCAATATGCACAGGTTGAGTGAGAATTTTCCAAATCTTCAAGTTCTAGTTCCTTTCTGTTTCACAGTTCCTTCTTCACTTTGCCTCTCTACTCTCACAGTTTACTACATGCTGCAAGGAGAAACCAGGCAGCACCTCCACTCTCTGCTTTGAAATCTCCACAGCTAAATATCCAAGGGCATCACTTAGGTGCTCTACTTCCCACAAAACACTGGAACACAATTCAGTTAAGTTTTGTGCCACTTTATACTAAGGATCACCATTGCTCACGTTTCCAATAACACACTCCTCATTTCCATCTGAGACCTCCCAAGAAACACCCTTAACATTCATATTCTAGCCATGTGTTGTTCATGACAACGCAGTGTTCTCTAAGGTGGTACCAGTTGTCTCTGCAGCTCTCCTCTTTTCCTTATGATGTCTCACCAGAATCTCGTTTAACGTGCATATTTCTATACATAGTCTCTTCTAGGAAAGTTAGGCTTTCCCCTCAAGCACAGCAAAATCTTCCATCCTCTGCCCATTGCTCAGTTCAAAACCCGCTTCCACATTTTCAGGTATTCGTTACAGGAGAACCTCACAGATCTGTACCAAAAATTAGTATAGTGTGCTAGAGCAGACAGAACAAAGTACCACAGTCTTGGTGGCTTAAAGAATAGAAACTTGTTTTCTCACAGTTCTGGAGGCCAGAAGTCCAATACCAGGGTGTTGACAAGGTTGGGTTGTCCTTGGCTTGCAGACAGCTGTCTTCTCTCTACATCTTTACATGCTCTTCCCTCTGTATCTGTGTGCAAATTTCCTGTTCCTATAAAGACACCAGTCATATTGGATCAGGGCCCACACTAATGAACCCATTTTAACTTCATTACTTCAAAGGCTCCTTCTCCAAATAGTTGCATTGTGAGGTCCTGGGTGCAACGGCTCCAACATGTGAATATTGGGGGACACGAATCACCCATAATAGTTGGGGTCAGCAGCATCTGGATCATCTGGGCATGTATGAGAGGCACGGAATTTAAGGCCCTGTCCCAAACTGGCTACATTAGAATTCGCACTTAATGAGAGTGACAGGCACATCATTTGCACATTATACTGTGACAGGTGCCAGTGAGAAGTTTTTCTGGTTTGTATGCACATTTTGGTTTGAGAAGTACTGGCCTGGGAGTCTTCTGGATTCCAAGCAGAAGTCAGAACACCCAAAATCGGCACAAAATTATCTTATTGTAGTGGGGCTGATTTCAAAGGGGCTGTTTAGAGATGAAGAACAACACTGAGTGTGATAGGGCCACAAGTTGATACACAAAGCAGAGAGGGCTCTCTCATAAGGTGACATTTGAGCTGAGCCCTGGAGTAAATGAAGATATGGCCATGAGAGTACAAGAGGAATGAGCAGCAAATGCAAAGGCCTTGGGGCTGCAAGGTGCTCAGTGTGTGTGAGACACAGAGGAGGCCAGGGTGGCTGAGGGGGCCAGTGCTGGGAGGTAGTGGGTGTGGACTATGTTGACTTGTAATTCATGGTAAGGACTTGGGACACGTTATTTAGTGAAATGTGAGGCCACTGGAGGATTTCAGCTGAGGAGTCACATGACCGGGCTGTTAGCAGAAATCTCTCCTGCTGATGTGCTGAGAATGGACTAAAGGAGGCAAGGCAAGGAGGCAATGTCAGAGGCTCTGCAGGAATCCTGGGGAGAGAGGAGTCCAGGAGGCCTGGGCCAGGGTGGGAGCCACGCAGGTGGGAAGAAGTGACTGGAGTCTGTCCTGCTCCGGAAGCAGAGCTGACAGCATGTGTGATGGTAGCTGGCAGGATGTGGAAGGAAGAGGAGCATCTCTCAAGTCTGGTCTCTGGGTCTTCCCAGAAGCCGCCTCATATCTCCCCTGGAGGCTACAACAGGCACAAATAGATGTGAAAGGGCAGCCTTGCAAAAATAACAGGAAAATATCTAAGCAGAAGAAAACTTTGTACAGCCATATTTTCTATTTTGAGAAGGAATTCTGTGATGAGAGGCTCCGCTTCAATTTTTATAATTTTTTTTTTTTTTTGGCAATTGCTAACCTTTGAAATGAGAGTATTTTGATGAGGACTCAGTATGATAATGCCTACATATACAGCACACTTTGGGGTCATCTATAGAGTCCCTGATTTAATTTTAAAAGTGTTGCCAACTAATTCAATGACAAAATAATCCACACTTTACTGCACCTGAAAAGTTCACTTTTATCTTCTTTTCTTATTTAGACATGATAATCACTGGTAATATTTTAAAATGCTGCAATATGATACTTTCTGTATAAGTCCAAACAATGCCAAGTTATAATGGCACCACTAGCGTTTATAACACTACCCAGCAGTGGTGCAAAGTAATTTCAGAACCGCAATGAAAGCATCTCTGTTGTAACTATCCGACTCTGTTGTGATAGGGCAAAAGCAGCCATAGACAATAAGGAAGCAAATAAAGATAGCTGTGTTCCAACAAATTTTATTTAAAGACACAAACACCTTAATTTGTAAATCATTTTTTTGGTGTCAAAAAATATGCATTTGATTTTTTTCAATCATTTAAAAACATAAAATCTGGCTGGGTGTGGTGGATCACACCTGTAATCCTAGCACTTTGGGAGGCCAAGGTTGGAGGATTCTTTGAGACCAGAAATTTGAGACTAGCCTGAGCAAGAGCGAGACCCCATCTCCAAAAATATAGAAAAATTAGCCCCAGGCATGGTGGTGCACACTGGTAGTTCCAGCTCCTTGGAAGGCTGAGGCAGAAGGATCGCTTGAGCCCAGATGTTTGAGGCTGCAGTGAGCTAAGATGATGCCACTGCATTCTAGCTAGGCTGACAGAGCAAGACCCTGTTTCAAATACACACACACACACAGAATGAATACACTGCTATACAAAACATTTGCATGCATACACATCTAGAATGCAATTTCATACACAAGTGAACTTATTTATTAACTCAAAGTCATAGGCCAACATTTACCTGAGTCATTTTCTCATAGACCATTCTCAAAGGTGCACTTTCCTTACCTCCACACAGGATGTACTACAAGATTCTTACATCCTAGTTGAGAGTGAAGAACTTCTACCACGAAGCTATCACCCTATGGTAAGAAAGGCCACAAGCAAGACTCCCCTGGGCTAGTCTCTGGAAGATGTCAGTCCAGCCTTACCCCTCCCAGGCACTGAGAGGAATCACTGGAATCAGAGCCCATCCACAGGAACAGGTGGCTAGGTGGTACTCAAGAGCCAACCCAGACCCCTGGCACTTCTGACCTCTAGGATGGCAGTATCAGATGCTGGAGTGGCTGTGAAATCAAATTTGGGGGTTGGTTACCCATAATGGTCATGAGTTTCTTGGGGGTCACTTCTGAACAGAAGATGAAAGTTATAGGTAACTAAGTTATTAAACACTTTGAAATTTTGATGGCAACCATGCAGTCTCTTCCGAGAAATATGCACACATAACAGAGACTTATTTATGAGCTTCCTGAGAAGTCATTCCTGAGCACAGGTTCTTGACAATTTTGCATCATTAAAATAGCAATCTCTTTGAAAATCTGACAAAAGCTATGGATCTTCATGCCAGAAATATGCAGACCCACACACAGCCATAAATACGAATGTATCTCAGGCAGCTAATGAACTACCTGCAGCTCATTTGCAGGACTCAAGTTAGGAATGGGCTGGAGGTGGTTCAGAATGTTTATTTCTTAGTTACCAGACACTGAAGACTGTGCTCACCATGGGAGAACAAGGCTCTACAACACAGAGGAGCCTAAACCTGAGAAAGAAGCAAGCAGCTATTTACCCTGGCAGCTCTCCCTCAATTCCCTCCATATAGGTGCGTTACACAGCTGGGCTGCCTGTCATTCTGTCAGGTCAAGATGGCTAATGGTGGAGCTAGACACTCAGCACTTAGTCAACGAGGCAGGCAGGTGAGATCCAGTGTCATTCTTAAGAAACATTCAAACAACCAGACAGGAAAAGGAAAGCTGACCTGGGGTAAGCGAGTAAGCACGAAAATGCTCCTCACTGACGCAGTCACTGCATACAACAGTGTGAAAAGCCTGTGTAAACAGGCTTATGTGCCCGTAGTAGCTAAAAGAGCAGAAAGAAGCAGGTAAATAGAAAATCTAATTCCTCCAGGGTCTCCAGAAGACCCTACCATTGTTGGAACAAAAGTTTAGAGACAGGTAAGGAAGATCTGTAAGGCAGGGAGAAGAAAAGAGCATTAATGTTCAGGGCTCAGATACTATCCCCTGGTGGATGACGTGGTGCTAGGGGCTGTTCTCCAACACGTGTCAGCAGAGAGGGAAACCAGAAAAGCCCAGCCCCGACCACTAGACTGTGTCTCTGGGCTTCCAGGGATGGAATCTAGGCCCATGGGTTGAACTGGTTACGCATTATGGGTACCTGATAGAGACAAAATCAAATGCAATTTCAATAGGAATCTTAAAGGATTTTTTAAGGGGGGCTTAGAATTCTAAATATTTTAAGAAAAAATCAAAATTTTAAGGAAAAAATGAAAAAAGTGAAATTCTCTGTAATTCAACCTATTACAAAGGCACAGTGATTAAACATCATGATCAGAAAAGGTACAAGAATGGTTTGGTAAAAGCAAAAAGGTACCAGAAACATGATAAAAAGACACAGGAGCCAATGTGAATAAATTTCCACTGGCCTTATCTCAAACGACTTGATGATGAAAAACACACACACCACCACTACTAGTTAAGCATTATTATCTACTGAATAAAGATAGTCTACACAGACATAAAAAAAAATAAATAAATAGGGAAAAAAGGAAAACTCTCCCATACCATGATAAATACCAGGAATAATGAAACTAAAAAGAATACACTTTTGCAACCATAGTAGTAACTGGACAATGATCAAAAATAAATGCTAAAACTAGTGGGTGAAGGCTCAGATGGGTGTGGTGGCTCATGTCTATAATTCCAGCACTTTGGAAGGCTGAGGTGGGAGGATTGCTTGAGCCTAGGAGTTTGAGACCAGCCTTAGCAACATAGTGAGACCTCTTCTCTATGAAAAATAAATTAGCCAGGTGTGGTGACACCGCCTATAGTCGTAGCTATTCAGAGGCTAGGGTGGGAGTATCATCTGAGCCCAGGAGTCTGTGGTTGCAATGAGCTATGATCACGCTACTGCATTCCAGCCTATGCAACAGAGCAAGAGCCTATCCCTAACAAAATTAAAAAAAATAAAAATAAATCTCCAAATACTTTGAAACAAAACAACAAATTTCTAAGTAATCCTTCAAAGAGGAAGTATCAAGGGAAATAAAAAATATACAACAAAATGAAATGAAAATGCAACATGTCAAAATTTGTGGGATACATCTAAAGTAGTGCTGAGATGCAAATTGATAGCACTAAATCCTTACATTAGAAAATAGGAAAAGTCTCAAGTCAGTAACTGAGCTTTCACCTCTTGAGACTATAAAAAGAATAAATTAAAAAGCTTAAGTAAACAGAGAAAGAAAATTGATATCCATTCATAATAAAATCCCTGAGAAAACTAGGAACAGAAGAGAATTTCCTCAACTTGATAAAGAACATGTACAACAAACATAAAGTTAACAATGTATTTAATGAAGAAAGACTGAATTCTTTCCCTCTAAAACTGGGAACAAGGAAGGAATAAGGGTATCTGATCTCACCACCACTATTCAACATAGCAGTGCTTAAAGTAAGAAAGGAATCAAGGTATGCAGATTTGAAAGGAAAAGATAAAACTGTCCCTATTTGCAGATGATTGTCTACATAGAAAATCCCAAGGAATCTACATGAAGATTACAGGCATTTCTATATATTAACAATAAATACAAAGCAGAAATTAAAAATAAAATTATATGATTTATAATTGCCTAAATATATGAAGCATTTGGTGTAAATTTAGCAAAAGTTGTATAGGACTTGTATGCTGAAAACTACAAAATGCTAAGAAAGGAAGTCAAAGGTTAGCAAAATAAATGGAGAAACTTAACCATATTCATGGATTATAAGACTGAACACAGTAAAGATATACAAATTTAATGCAATTCTATCAAAATCCCAGCAATGATTTTTATAGAAATGGACAAAAAATAAATAAATAACTTATAATAGGTCATAGATTGCCATGTAAAATGTCAAAGTATAAAGTTTATAGAAAAAAATAACAAAGTAGAAATCTTCATAATTTATGGCATGATGAAGAGTTCTTAGATATGACATCACAATCATAACCCATAAAAAAATCTGGGAAATTGAACTCATCAAAATTAAAATCTTTTTCCTTTAAAAAATACCCTATGAAGGGGGTAAAAATACAAGCTACAGACTAGAAGAATGTATTTGCAAACCACATATCATAGATGACTGGTATACAGATTATAAAACTCTCCAAACTCAACAATTTAAAAAAATCCCATTAGATAATTTGCAAAAGACATAAACACATATTTCATTAAAGAGAATATACAGATGGCAAAGGAACACATGTAAAGATGTTCAACACCACTAACCATTAAGGAAATGTAAATTAAGACCATGATGAGATATCACTATACACCCATCAGAGCAGTTAAAACAAAAACTAATGATATTAGCAAATACTGAGGATAATGCAGAAAAACTAGACCTTTTTACATTGCTGATGGGGATTTAAAATTGTACAGCCACTCTGTAAAATAGTCCAGCAGTCTCTTAATCTAAACAATATGTATATGATATGACTCAATGATCATATTGTTGGCTTTTATCTCAGAGAAAGGAAAACTTTTGTCCTAGCAAAAATTTATAACAATTGTTCATAAATACTTATCTGTAATAGCTAAAATTTGGAAACAACCAAAATGTACTTCAATATGCAAATAAATCACCTGTAGTCATACACACCATGGCACACTACTCAGCAATAAAAATAAAACTGGACATTAAGATGCAAAAACTGAATCACAATCTTATTCCACACTATACAGAAAAATTAACTGTAAGTGAATCACAGGCCTACATGTAAAACCTAAAACTATAAAACTTCTTCAAGAAAACATAGGAGAAAATCTTAGTGGCATTGGAATAGGTGAAAACTTTCTTGAAAAGGACAGAAAAACCATGAAATGCAAAAGAAAAACCTATGATATATTTTAAAAAATAAAAACTTTGCTCTTCCAAAACACTATTAAGAAAATAAAAGAGTAAGCAACAGATGGAGAAAAACATTACCAAAATATTTATTTGATAATGGTTTTGTATCTAGATTATCACACTTTAGAAAAGATAGAGGAATGGCCAAAAAGGACATGAAAGATGCTCGACTTCATTGATCATCAGGAAAATACAAATTAAAACCAAATAAGATACTAATAGACACCTGCTAGAATGTTTGAAAAAAGATAATACCAAATGTTGGTGAGGATGTGAAGCAACTAGAACTATCTGGCATTGCTAATGAGCACTCAAATTGACACAGCCGCTCTGGAAACATTTGGCAGTGTCTCATGGTTACCTGTACACTTACCCATAAAACCAATAATGCCATACTCCTGGGTATTTATGCAAGGGAAGTGAAAACAAATGTCAACACCCAGACTTGTACTCAAATGGTCATGGCAGCTTTATCCATAATACCCCAAAAATCTATATGCTCATCAACTGGTAAATGCATAACAAATTGTGGGATATGCATACGAACGAATACTACCTAGGAATGAAAAGAATGATATACACAAAAACATGTATGAATCTCAAAAGCATTATGCTAAGAAGCAAGAAAAAAGAATAAATACTCTATGATGTATATAAAATTCTAGAAAGGCAAAACTACTGTGAAAGAAAGCAGATCACTGGTTTTTAGGGGCTGGGGGAACAATGACTGCAAAGGGCTTCAAGAAAACCTGTTGAGGTGATGGGAATATTTTATATCATGGTTTTGGTAGTGGTAATCATCTAACACATGTCTGAAACTCATCAAATATCTAATTTTATTTTCTGCTAATTATACCTCTGTACAAATGATTTAAAATTAAAAGGAGGGAGAGAGATAAAGAAGAGAAACAGAACTGCATTCCAGGAGGAGTCGTGTGGGGAGGCCTGCTCACAAACTCCTCCTGGGTCATCTCCACAGTAATATCCTTGAATGACACTGATACCTATAGCAGCACATTTTCTGTTCAACCTGAAGGGTTTAGCAACAGGTGATATAGAGACTACCTTTGAAAACTAATTTGCATCATGCTTACTGTTGAGACTTTAAAACAAAAGTTTATAAAGTAGCCCATCATGGCTCTATCATTGCCTTAGACCTTGGAGGTGCTCACTCACATAACTGATACAATATCATTTTCGGCTGCAGGTTCAAGACGGCTGACTAGAGACATTGGACACCCACCCTCTCTAGAAAGAAGAACCAAAATTACAAGTAGAAGATTGTACCTAGAACAAGGGAGTCTAACGGACAGCTCATGGGAAACACCTGAGACATGGAAGAAGCAGGAAGCATGAGGCCGACTTTGCAGAGACTGGCAGAAGCCCAGAGGGACTTAGCATTGCAGGGGAAGGAAAAGTTAAAGCGTTTTGGCGGTCCACATCCTGCTGCAGACTGCCACGATCCCAACTGCACGAGAGCTCTCTACCCACAAGAACCCTGACACTGGAGCGGGCACAGTGATTTGAACAGCCCCGGAGGGCACAGCACTGGACTGGAAACTCGCACTGCTGGGTCACCCTCAGGGTACCACTGTGAGAATACACTGCCTGGGGACTGCATCCTCCCCTGGGAAACACAGCCCTCGCGTCTCCAATCCTGGGAGTGACCGCCGATAGCTGTGGGTGTCCACCTGGAGGGCTGCAGTGGCGCAGCACTGGGTGGACCCAGGGGTGCTTCGGGGTTCCCAGTGCTCTAGCCCACAGGGAATACTGCTCTCCGGGGAAAGGACGGTGCGGCCTGCCAAAAAGGCAGCCCTGGAGACAAAGGAAACCAAGGCATGCACCTTTCAGAGCCTGAGAGTTCCCTGCCTGGGGCTGTCAGAGGCGGCCCCGCCCCCAGCAGCCCCACAAACTCTGTGCCCTGCCTCAAGGGTATTGAGTGAAGTCCCCTCCCCGCAGCAGGGCAGCCTCTATGCTCCAGATCACGGGGAGAGAACAGGATCCCTCTCCTCCCCTCCGCACACCGCCGCAGCCGCTGTCGCTGCTGCCAGGGGAGCCTGGGGCAGCCAAGCCAGAGGGCTGCCTGACTGGAGCTGAGTGGGGACTGTGACCACACTGGCAGGGTGACCTCTGTGCCCAGGGCCAGGGTGAAGAGCAGGACCCCCTGGCCTCCCTCTGAGCAATGCTCTGGCGCTGCTGGTGCAGAGAGCAGGAGGGCCCGAGAGCAGCGTGTCTGGGGCTGTGGGTGGTGTCCCCACACCACAGCCATTGCCAGCAACCACTGGCAACAGCACTGCTTGTGACGAAGAGGGTTACCCCAACACTGCTGCTGGACTCACTCACGCTCCAGGCCTACCGCAGCTACTAGCTACACTCAGGAAAAAACTATCATCTGTGTTAAGGCTGGGCAGGGCTGGCAGTCCTCACCCCCAGCAGTCTGTCCCTTGTGGGAGGAACCCACTGTCCTTGGAGACAAGCCCTGGTACAATTACATCTCTCCTGCTGGAACATTTCAGCCACAGCCCACAGCCAGTCCAACAGCCCTGCACAACGCAAGTTGAGTTGCCTCTACCACATCTCCTGCAGCTGGCCTAGGGTGGGTGGGGATCTGTGTACTTTTGTGTCCCCAAAGGACAGAGACCACCGTCACTGCTGAGGAAGGAGGTGCGAATGGCTTATACACCCCACAGCTCTGCTAACCTCTGCTAACCTCTGCTAACCTCATCTAGAGGGGCCTGCCCCTCCCATCGCAGGCTCACAGTACATGTGCCCATCTCCGGCCTGAACATTCTTCCAGTCCAGGAACCTTCACTACGATAGCCAGTGCCTAAAGTCAGGGGGGCCCGAGGGCAAGTCTGCCAGCACGGTCTGGTCTGTACCCCCAGGACTGAAGTACACCATCCAGGGGCTTTGGAACTGAGGATTCCCTAACCTACTCCACCACTGCTGGCACCTGAACACTCTCCCAGGAGTCTAATGTCCAGCAACCCAAAGTGCCAGCAGCACCACAGTGGGTACCTCCCTGCATGAGCTGAAAGGCAGCGTACCTCTCCCTCTCTACACTGAGCAGTAGGGTTCTCAACAGAGGAGAATAGGTGAACTGCAAAACTCTCTGTTTTGAGCTGAGGGAAGAAGTTCCAGATGAGAAGGAACCATCATAAGAACTCTGGCAATAAGAAAAAAACAGGTCATTTTGACACACCAAAGGATCACACTAGCTCTCCAGCAATGGACTCCAACCATAAGGACATTTTTGAAATGTCAGATATGAAATTCAAAATAAGGATACCAATACAAAAACACAAGTAAGCCCAATGGGATCCATGAGAAAGTTAAAAACCAGCCCAAAGAAACCAGAAAAATAATTCAGTACATTAATGAAAAATCCATTAAAGAGATAGATCTTAAAAATAACAGAGCTTCTGGAAAGGAAACAGCCTTTTAGGGAATTTCAAAATATTCTGAAGTTTTAACAACAAACTAGACCAAGCAGAAGAAAGAATTTCAGAACTTGAAGACAAGAATTTCGAATTAACCCAGTCAAAAATAAAGAAAAAAAGAATCAAGAATAATGAACAAAGTCTCTGAGAAATATGGGATCATGTAAAACCCAAAACATAGGACCCATAAGTATCCCTGATGGAGAAGAAGAAAAACCAAAAAGCATGGAAAACCTATTTGAGGGAATAAGGGAGAAAAACTTGCTTAGTGTTCCTAGAGATTTAGACATCCAGATACAAGAAGGTCATCGAACTCCTGGAAGATTCATTGCAAATAGGACATCACCAAGGCAAATAGTCAAAGTACTGGCCAAGTCAAAGTGAAAAAGAAAATTCTACATGTATGAGGCAAAAGCACTAAATAATTTACAAAGGAAAACCCATCAGACTTCTCAGCAGAAACTTTACAAGTCAGAGGGATTTTGGTCCCATCTTTAGTCTTCTGTGCCATCTTTAGTCTTCTTAAACAGGATAATGGTTAGCCAAGAAATCTGTATCCTGAAAAACTGAATTTGATCAATGAAGAAGAAATAAAGTCTTTCCCAAACAAGAAAACACTAAGGGAATTTGTCACCACTAGATCTGCCCTTTTTTTTTTATTTCGGCATATTATGGGGGTACAGATTTTAAGGTTTCAATAAATGCCCTTTCCACCCTCCCTCCACAAGTCTGAGCTTCCAGCATGACCATCCCCCAGATGGTGCACATCTCACTCATTATGTATGTATATACCCACCCCCTCCCCCCTGCCCAATACCCTATTACTATAGTACCTATGTGTCCACTTGGGTGCTGCTCAGTTAATACCAGTTTGCTGGTGAATATATGTGGTGCTTGTTTTTCCATTCTTGGGATACTTCACTTAGTAGTATGGGTTCCAGCTCTAACCAGGAAAATATAAGATGTGCTATATCACTGTTGTTTCTTAGAGCTGAATACTACTCCATGGTATACATATACCACATTTTATTAATCCATTCTTGGATTGATGGGCACTTGGGCTGTTTCCACAGCCTTGCGATTATGAATTGTGCTGCTATAAACATTCGAGTGCAGGTGTCTTTTTTGTAGAGTGTCGTTGGATCTTTTGGGTAGATGCCCAGTAATGGGATTGCTGGGTCAAACGGTAGATTCACTTGTATCGCTTTAAGGTATCTCCATATTGCTTTCCACAGAGGTTGAACTAGTTTGCAGTCCCACCAGCAGTGTAGGAGTGTTCCATTCTCTCCACATCCATGCCAGCATTTAATGTTTGGAGACCTTTTGATAAAGGCCATTCTCACTGGAGTTCAGTGATATCTCATTGTGGTTTTGATTTGCATTTCCCTGATGATTAGAGATGTTGAGCATTTTTTCATATGTTTGTTGGCCATTCTTCTGTCTTCTTTAGAAAAATTTCTGTTCAAGTCCTTTGCCCACTTTTTAATAGGGTTATTTGATTTTTTTCTTGCTGATTTTCGTAAGTTCTAAGTATATTCTAGTTATCAGCCCTTTATCGGATGAGTAGGATGCAAAAATTTTCTTCCATTCTGTAGGTTGTCTTTTTACTTTCATGACTGTTTCTTTGGCTGTGAAGAAGCTTTTTAGTTTCATCATGTCCCATTTATTTATTTTTGTTGCTGCTTTGATTGCCTTTGGGGACTTCTTCATAAACTCTTTATCTACGCCGATGTCTAGGAGAGTGTTTCCAACATTTTCCTCTAGAATTCTAATAGTTCCATACCTTAGGTTTAAGTCTGTTATCCAGCGTGAGTTGATTTTTGTGAGAGGTGAAAGGTGTGGGTCCTGCTTTAGCCTTCTACAAGTGGCTATCCAGTTTTCCCAGCACCATTTATTGAAAAGGGATTCTTTTCCCCAGCATATGTTTTTGTCTGCTTTGTCAACGATTAGATGGCTATATGAGGATGGTTTTATATCAGGATTCTCAGATCTGTTCCACTGGTCAATATTTTTATTTTTTGTGCCAATACCAGATTGTTTTAATTACTACAGCTTTGTAGTATAGTTTGATATCTGGCATATTAATACCTCCCATTTTGGTTTTGTTGCCTAGAATTGCTCTTGACATTCGGGGTCTTCTTTGGTTCCATACAAAGCGTAAAATTATTTTTTCTATATCTGTGAAGAATGCTGATGGGATTTTAATAGGTATTGCATTGAATCTGTAGATCAGTTTGGGTAGTATAGACATTTTAATGATGTTGAGTCTGCCGATCCACGAAAACGGAATGGATTTCCATCTGTTTACATCCTCTGCTATTTCCTTTCTCAGTGTTTCGTAGTTCTCCCTGTAGAAGTCTTTTACTTCCTTGGTTAAGTATACTCCTAGGTACTTTAATTTCTTTGTTGCTATTGTGAAGGGAATTGAGTATTTAATTTGGTTCTCTATTTGATTGTTGTTGGCGTATATGAATGCCTCTGATTTCTATGTATTGATTTTGTATCCTGAGACTTTACTAAATTCATTTATCAGTTCCAGGAGTTTCTTGGTTGAATCTTTGGGGTTTTCTAGAGATAATATCATATCATCAGCAAACAGTGAAAGTTTGATCTCTTCTGCCCCTATTTGGATACCTTTAATTCCATTTTCCTGTCTGATTGCTGTAGCCAGGACTTCTAGCACTATGTTGAATAGAAGTGGAGATAGTGGGCAGCCTTGTCTGGTTCCAGTTCTAAGTGGGAATGCTTTCAGTTTTTCCCCATTCAGTATGATGTTGGCTATGGGTCTGTCATATATGGCTTGTATCATTTTTAGGTATGTCCCTTCTATGCCTATTTTCTTAAGTGTTCGTATCATGAAAGGGTGTTGAATTTTGTCAAAAGCTTTTTCTGCATCTATTGAAAGAATCATGTGGTCTTTGTTTTTGCTTCTGTTTATGTGGTGAATTGCATTTATAGATTTACGTATGTTGAACCATCCCTGCATCCCTGGGATG